>JBBMOC010000042.1:2969210-2990440 GCA_037975185.1 Centropyge bicolor
AATCTATTTTATCATTGGAGACATTTTGATGTGAATGTGAAGGTTTTGCTGGATTGGCTCCAGCTTTATTTGCCTTTTACTTATAATGGACTTTTTTTTGCAAATCACCTCAGTGCTTGATGCAATATAGGCTTATGTTATAGCCCTACCCAAAGAGCCAAGCCCATCCAATCACACGAGCCAGTCCTTGCTTTATGAGCCCTCCGTGTTTTCCAGCCTGCCTCCGTCTCGTCCCACTCACACTCTCTGTCAGAGCGCGGCGCTGACAGCTACTGGCCACTGAGCAGCCCACTCTGTCGGGGTGTGTGTCTCCATCCAGGACCGCTGAGAAACCAGCTCTCACTCTTTCTTGCATTGTCTTTTATTTGCAAGGCAAGCAAAAGCAGCAAGCCCGTGCACGGCAACGCAAGCACCACAAGCACCTGAGTGATCTTTTTTTCTAGACTCCCCACTGTCTCACAGCTCCCTGCACAATGTCTGGAGAGGACGCACCTGCCCAGCAGCAAAACGCCGTGGACCAGAAGCAGGAGACCAAACCGGCCGAGGAGCCCAAGAGCGAGCCACCCAAGACGGAGTCCGCGCCCGCAGCCGCAGCCGCCGAGGCAGCGGCCACCCCGGCGGCGACCACCGAGAAGGTCCCCGAGGAGGAGACCTTCACCTACCGCGCCCTGGTGCTCACCGGTTATGGGGGCTACGACAAAGTGAAGCTGCAGGTGAAGAAGGGCAAACCTGCGCTCAAGGCTGGAGAGATCCTGGTGCGCGTCAAGGCGTGCGGGCTCAACTTCGCCGACCTGATGGCTCGACAGGGGCTGTACGACCGGCTGCCGTCCCCGCCGGTCACCCCGGGCATGGAGTGCTCCGGGGTGGTGGAGGCTGTGGGGGAAGAAGTGACGGACAGAAAAGTAAGCACTCGTGCATCTCAGCTCTTTTCTCAAGTCTCATTTTCTTGTGCGTAATTTGTGCTTTAGGTGATGAGTTTTGGCCTCGGTGCGTCTTTTGGTGCGGCTACATCTGGATATGGGCGTGTCAGGCTGTGCTGCTGCTCAGGGTGGTGCTGGTGCTTTACTCTGGATTAACACAGTTTTATGACTTAATGCATTTGATAGTAAAAAGGTTGTTGAGTCAGGTAATGAACAGAATAATAGGTTAATAGCAGATATTGGTTTGTGGTGCAGCTGTTCATCCATTCATCCACTCGTGCGTAAAAAGGACGCAGCTCTTAAACTCCACTATTCCTTGTCTGCATGTTGTGTTTCATGTGTGTGCAAGAAGCCAAAAAAAGTGCATAAAAGACACGAGTTTTGCACAATGAAGCCAGCAGCAGGCGTCGCCCCTCTTGTCTCCCCGCTTTTCAAACTGCGCCGCCTGCATGTGCGCACTTTGGATTGTGCAACTCCGTGCGCCAAACAGTTGCTGGTGTGTTGATGGATTCATGCGCAACATGTTTGTGTGTTGTAAGTCTAAAGTCTGAGCAAACACATGCAAATCCGCGGGATGCTTTCCACCCTTGCAGCACCTACGCTGTGCTGCGCTTTCATGTGTGCCAAGACATACAGAGAAAGCCACAATGAGACCGGAAATCAGACTGGTGTGCCTTCAAAATTAAAGCTCACGCGTTTCCTGTGCAAGATATGAAATCAGCAATCAGGAAGGACTGATGAGCATGCAAAAGATGTTTTATTATAATGTAGCCTATTAGACTTGGAAAATATGGTTAAATAGTGCACGTGCAGGTTGTGAGTGTGCTCAGGCCTTTCTGTCTCCCAATGCATGTGTAAAATGGATGAAAGACAATAAATGATCACCTCAGGTCCAATTCATTCACTCTCACGCCTTTGCTTGCAGACGCTTAATTAATACAGGATTTTATTTTGTAGACCGGATGTCTCAGTTGTTAATGTGTCTGGCTTGACTCCGGTGGCGGAGACCGGAGTCACCGCCGCCTTTTGTTACCGGGAGCGACGGTGGCGCACAGACTGAGCGCGCGCGAAAGGGCGAGGCGCGACGCACGAGACGGCGGGATGTGAGAAACGGGATCTTTGTCAACACTCATCCTCTGTGTGTTGCTCGTGACATATTGACAGTCATCGATATATCAGGATTAGAGTTCAAACCCTGTCAGACAATGAAGCCAATGAAACAGTCATAATAAAAGCATGTTAGACTTTTCCTCTGATGCTCGACCACAATGAATGAAGTGGTGACAGAGGATTATTTGTCCATTGCATGATGAGTCACAGGCCTATATGTCTGTCTCCTGGCTGCATGGCTTCACCACATTAACGCCTTTGTATGGCAATTAAACTACAAAGCCAGAGTAATACAAATCAGCCAGAGATGACTCACACTATTGATTGTAAGAGCAGCACATTTTCTTCACATCAGCCTGTTAATATCTGGATCACACCACTCTGATCACAGATGTGGTGCATGTGCAGGATCAGTGCATCTGGCTGGGAGTGGCACATGTGTGTGTGTGTGTCAAGTCCATATGGATGTGGAGTGTGTGCAGAGTAATAGGAATATGAGTCTTTATAGGTCAGCCAACAACATCATAGAAGGTTAAGACCCTCGTGCTTCTCAGATACTTTATAGCGTCTTCTTTCCACATTGTCAGTAATGTAGATTGGATTTAAAGGTCACACACACATGCGCAAACACACAGCTTGTCATCACACTCCCACATCCCCCTGCAGCCCTAAGGTTATAGAATTAAGAGCCAATCTTCCTAATGGATGGAGATCTCCGAGATCTTTTGGCAGCCAACTCAAGAGGGAATGTGCTGACCCTGATGGCACAGAGTCTCAGTTTCCCTCACACACACACACACACACACACACACACACACACACACACACACACACACACACACACACACACAAAGACATAGAATAATGGGTGTGTCTCTCCAAACAGTGCACACAAAGCCATGCACACATTCATGCATTTCATTAGATAATGCAAAATAAACATCAGCGGCTAAGTAAAGTGTGATTGATTTTTATTCTATCTTTTGTGACGTTTTGATGTGGTGCTGAAACTTCACTTCTCTAATGTGAGTGCTGCTTTCCCACATGGACATAAAAGGCATTTTTGTTGTGAAGTGGTGCTGGGAAAAAAAAGTTGTTTTGCTCTAGATAGATACTTTATTCATCCTAAAGTGGAAAATTGTTGCATCCAAACTTAGGTACTGTATCAGTGTATCGTTTTCCTCTTCAACTTATGTTATATTGTTTAGAAATTTGTTCCATTGTTGCCGTCTCTTCTTCCCATCTTTGGCTTGTTTATTGTTTCGTTGCTTGCTGGCTCTTCTGTTTTATATGTATTTATTATCCGCTGCATGCCTCACATTGTATTTCAATAACTGCTGCAAAAACAAGCATCCCTCGAGGGGGGACAATGGAGCTGAATGAAGTAAGTCTGCAGTGCCCTCACCCGAAATGACCTAAGAGGGAGTGCGGGGAAAAGTGTAACAGTGAGTAAGCGAGGGAAAAGGGGAAATATCACAAATCACAAGCTCCCCTGACACCAAACATCAGCACTTTTTTTTTTCATTTTTTATGCTCTCCCTCGGTGAGTTTTGGTAGGATCTGACCCATATGTTCTCAATTACCTCCCTCTGGCCCACATTGTCATTCTGGTATTTCCTCCATCCCTCCTTCCCTCCCCTCCATCTATCTCTCCTTCTTTTTTTTTTATAATCTCTTGATTCTTCCTCCGTCCATCATTCTGCCAGTGAATCCCTCCCTTTATGTTCACATCCCCTCTCTTCTCCTTTCAGAACATATGCACCTTCCTCCCTGACCTGCTCTTTCATCCTACCTACTTTCTCCCCTTGATCACATTTAGATACAGCCTTCATCCTCTACATGGCCTCTTGACAGTTTGCCACAAGCTGCTGGGTTAAAAAAATCAGACGTCTCTGTTTTGTATTTTTCTCCTCAAGCGTCTCCAATTCTGGAAATGTCTGGTATTAAAAGTTGCATCAAGGCTTCTAATAGTAAACAAGCTGCAGAAAAAAAGATGAAGAATAATGTTTTTTTTGTTAGCATGATGTGCTCATTTGCATAATCAGAGGAGCAGTCAAGTGCAAAAACCCTCCTGTCACAGATTTAGCTGGATGTGAGCAGGGCGTGGCCTTTATCCTAACATCATACAAACCGTGTTAAAGCACAGTATCACCTACACCAGGGAGATATTCTCTTTCTTTTTAATTGCATTTACAGGAGCCGTGCAGGCCGCGTGGGCGTTCACATTTAACCTTCATCTTTTGCCTCAACCTGACTCAGGAACGCTCAGAAATTTGTTTGTCTTTTTTTTTTGCTGATAATTTTTTGCTGAGCTCATCAAAGCTCTCGGCCACGAAGCAGCTGACTCTGAGGCCCGCATACCCCAAAATTGAATCACCATTTGATTAAGTCCATTCATATAGAGTTAACTGGAAGTGTCTTTGTTCAGCGCCCCCGCACTCCTGACCCCGACTGCGAGTACATTCGAGCAGTGGCATGACGGCTAAGAAAGGAAATGCGAGAAGTGTGTGACTGTGTGTGTGTGTGTGTGTTTTTGTGTGTCACAGTGTGAAGATGTTGTAACAGAACTGTCACAAGGCCCGTTCGCCCGGCCTTGAACGTTCCTACCCAGACTCTGTGTGAGTGACAGTAACTCACATGCTTAACGTGGGCACTGAAGAATAGCTGCAGATGCATTTTGAAGGCGATGCGTGAGTCATGTTTGTGTGTGTTTCCTGTAAAAGCCTGAACTCCTACGTCTATCGATTTGTGCCACACTGTACCCCCAATTAAACCAACGAAGCTGATGAGTTTGAAGACTCAAAGATGAAAAAAAAGAAAAAGCGAGGGAGATGCAGCTGAGAGAGAGAGAGAGAGAGAGCGAGTCAGCATGAACAACAAAGGGCAGGAAAGAGAAATGGCCCATGGTTAAAAAGTGAAAGTACAGTTTGAAAATAAACCAAATGACTCGGCCTCGGACAGAAAGATGCGGGTATGAAAAGAAAAAGAGAGAGGGAGATCTCTCTAATTGGAGTGGATAGACAGCGAGGCGCATGGCTCCCTCCAGACCATTAGAGAGGCCCGGGTGGAGAGGGTTTGTTCCCAGGAGGAGAGAGCTTGTCTTATGCTCAGCCATGGGGAAGAATCTGGCAGGGACTCTGATGAGTGGAGAGAGGCCAGGGGAGAAGATGGGCCCCATTGTCCTGTCGCGCTGATGAGGAAGAGGGGACACGGGACACTCCTCACAAGAGAAAAGAGAGAGGACGGCGAAGACAGAACGAGACAGCGAAGGCGTCGAAGAAGGTGGAAAGAGCGAGACGCAGACAGGATGAGACGAGGGACTGGAGAAGGGGAAGGAAGATGTTCTAAAGTTGTAAGAGGAAAAGGAGTCAGGAAGTGAAAGAGAAAGAAGGGAAGAGAAAAAGTGAGGAGAATGGAAACGGGGTGGGAGGGAGAGCTGTGAGGAGAGGGGTGGACGAGGGGGAGGAAGAAAACAGGAAGAGAGTTATAATGCTGCAATCGTCTCTGTTTCCTGTGTCCCTCGAGCGGGCCCTCCTGATTGGTTAGCGAGGGCGCCGGGGGTATGTTTAGATCGCGTCTCGTCCTTTTGGAAAGAGACAGTTGTGAATCGGAGGCTCCTGCTTTGATAAGGATAGTTTGGGAGCAGAAAGTGACGTCTGTGGCTTCCTCGCTGTCGGGCTCCGAGAGATAGAAATGACTGAAATGATACTCACATATTCTATCAGAGAAAAAAGAAGAGTTTCTGACATTTCCATTACAGTCCGACTTTAGCTGAGAGGAAATTCAGAATAAATGTCTCGGAGGATCTCTTTAGCACATCAGCACTACTTCCTCTTCTTTTCATCGTCTTATTCTTATTTCCCTCTCTGTCAAATCCCTGTTGTAACTTGCTTGTGAAAAGCTCCGGAATTAAAAAAAAATCAAACAAACCACAGCGAGCCACTGCGTTACAAATCGGAAAACAGCCATTGCACTTTGGCACTAATCCCGAAGATCTAACCTGTAAACCTAAAAAAAGAACCACTTCCTTGTTTTGCCCTGATTCCTCTGCCGCCTCATTATTTCCCTCCATAAAGTCAATACAGTTACTCGTCTTACTCTGCTCCGGTTTATCACTTGTTTGCTCGCACGCTTCGAGAGCAAACTCGTGGAGGTTTGGTGGACGAGGTGGCGGCGTGTTTGCCATTGTTGTGAGCAAAAACAATAAACCGCTGCTCTTACTTTTCCTGCTGCTCGGTTTGCATCATTCCCACTGCGCCGGAGAAACCATGAGGCTGCAGATGGCAGGATGCTCCACAACAGTTCAGGCTCAAGTAGTGAAACCTCCAGGGAGGGGCGGGGGCTGAACTGCCAGTGGATCCTGTTCAAGCTCAATAACTTAATGAAATATACCAGAACTTAGCTTTGATTTAATGGGATCAGTTGGGAATGAGTGTGTTAGGTTAGGTTACATTTAACCCTTTGCTGTTCCTTCCTCTGAACCCGGTCTTCCTGCGCCCTCTCTTCCAGGTCGGGGATAAGGTGATGGTGCTGAACCGCTTCGGCCTGTGGCAGGAGGTGGCCGTGGTGCCGGCAAGCCACACCTTCCTCATCCCAGACGGCATGAGCTTTGAGGAGGCAGCAGCCTTCCCCGTGAACTACATCACTGCCTACATGATGCTGTTTGACTTCGGCAACCTGCGGCCCAACCAGAGCGTCCTCGTTCATGCTGCTGCAGGTAAGGAGACAGATACAGAAGAGGCAACACAGCATACAAGCACATCAAGCCTTGTTTTACATGTCAATTTTAGGTGAGGTCTGTTCTTTCAATGATGGTTGAATTCATTATCATTTCATTAATAATTCATTCCAAAACTCCAACTATTTTCATTTTTGCCCTGTTTGCTGTAACATGAACAATATATGTTACAATCCTGCAACTAAAAACCACATTTAATCATTTTCATCTCAGTCTGGGTCAGCCTCACATTGAACTCATTCGTTAGCAGCTACACTAATGAATTCAGTGTTGTCCCACCAGCCTTTTGAGCAGATCTATAAAGAATAAGTGGTGAAATGCTGCAGATGCTGAACACAAAGATGCAAAGTTGAGGAAACGCCCTTGAATGTTTACAGTAGCAGATTTCTTCCTTCTCTGCACCTCCTGTTTATGCGTCTCTTTTCTATATGAATTATGGCTGCTGGAGAAGGTCCCACTGTTCATTAGTATGAGCTATGGCTCGGTGCTTTGCGCTCTCTACAACTGCTCTAATACTGGAGCACCTGCCACCTGGACTGTGATGTCAGAGTTCAGAGTGAGTGGGTGGGAGAAAGACGGGGATTGAGGGAGTAAAGCACCTGTTTTGGGGTGTGATGCGCCGAGCCTGAGAGCGGTCGATTTTGCTGTGTTTACACTATCAGGCCAGCTGGAGAGAATGGGAGCGCATTAGCCAAAAGAAATTGTTCTGTCCCCGTTCCCCTCTCGGCGTCTGCCGGTGTGCAGCTCGCACTTTTCCTCTGGTTCCCACTCTTTCTGTGCCGAGGGAGTCAGGATACGTTCCCTGGGCGTTTGGGACAGTGTGTGTGTGTGTGTGTAGGTGGCGAAGAGAAGTAAGCACATAATGAAACCTGAGCCTGTGTTCTCTCAGAGCTGTGGGAGGCTGCCAGCCCAGGTGGATGTGTCCCTTTGGCTTTAACACAATAAAACTGACAATGAATGAATTTGTAAGATTATGATAAAACGGAGCAGTTTCCCCCCACAGCTGAATGACTAACACACATGGTTGTGGGTTTTCGAGTCTACAGAGGAATCCCAAATGTTTGCGTTCATCATATCATCCAGCTGATGTCACTCATCTCACCAGAGCTTTTCTGAGCAGAGCGTGTTTGCTATAGGAGGAATGCTGTGGAAGTGTGGTGTAAGACGCTCTTCCCCCCGCCGGCTTGGTCGAGGCGGCGTCTCTGGTTTCTCGAGGCAGGCTGCCAGTCTTGGCTCGCCAGCTGTCCGGACATCAGGATTGTAAAAGCACATTACTGAGGCTATGACAAAAACATTTGCTTAACAGTCTGCCTCGCTGCTCTCTGTCATTCTTTTCATGTGTAAATCATTACCGTGGTGTACGCTCTATAACACTGCCTGTGTTTGTTGTTGTGTATATGTAGTAGCACCTTTTGTGGAAAAGGTGTTGAGAGATGTGGACGTCTTGCTCTTAACACTGTCTCTGTGTGTTGTGGGGCTGCTGGTAGCTGAGTGTGTGTGTGTGTGTGTGGGGGGGGGGGGGTCCCACTCCGGAGTCTGTCAAAAATTGTTCCTGATGTTCTCTGATTAGAGAGATGAAAAGTATTTGCTGTGACCAGAGAGAGAGAGATTGTGACTGTGTGCGTCTGTGCCTATCAGTCTGTCTCCTGAAGTTGGACATTTTTTAATATTAGGAAGGAAATTGCAGACAGGGTGGCCCATATTTCTCACTAAATGTATTCCAACACTGGAGTTGGTTATTTTAGCTATATTGTAACAATGCCATATATTGTTACTAGACATCACCTTGATAAATAATGATGCTGAAAACAAGAGCTAGTTGCAGTCCTGCAGTGATGTAAGCAAAGGGTGTGGTTCCTTTTTTACACTAAACATGAAGCAGTGTTTACCTACAACGTCTTTACATTCCATCCTCAGGTGTTCCATCCACAGACATTTTACCATCTAAGATCCATGAATAACCCACATAATTATCTTTTAGACACCCAAGGAAATAAAACTTTGCGGTATTTCACAAAAAGTAAATATAAACCATTTTCAATTCAATCTGAGCGTAAATTAGTTTTTTGATTTTCCATTATCACTCTGATCATTTGGAGTTACTTGCTTCCAACTTAATACAAAGCCATTTCGATGTCATTTATTTGACTGTTGTCTCAATTTTCCAAGAATTGATCTCCTTTTCATTTGGACTCCAAAGTTGTCAGTCAGTTGCGAGTCACACATTAAAACACAGAGCATGCATTGTATTTTCAATTATGAAACAGTAATTAGCATGTTCTCCGTTTCTGCTCGACCCTGCCCATAGCTCCAGTTTAACCCGTTTAACCACACGCAGTATTAGTATGTGGTTAAAAGGCCTTGCTTCACCTCCTCAGACTGTCTCGCAGGACGATTGCACATAAAGCCATATATCCGACAAACAGCTGTGATTGTGTTGGCCAGACGTGTCTGCACAACACTGCATTCCTGCTGGAGTGGTTTATGTTATGCAAAGATAAAATAGTGAGCTTTTGCACGAGATTAGCCGGGCTGAGGAGGAGCTGCGAGATAAAATACTGAGCTTTTACATGAGATTAATTGGGCTGAGGAGCAGCAGTGGTACAGAAGACAGACAGTGATTTGTTTTCAGCCTCAGTCACAGGTATATGGTTTGGTAAGTATAATTAAACCAATGTAATTTATATTGAAGCCTATATTAGATCAGCAGGTTCTTATCACGGCAGCCATATTCTCCATAAATCTTTCCATGAAAGCATCCTCCGAGTAAATGCTTGAGGGGTTCATCCTAAGTTGATCTGTCTCATGGTTGACCTGTTTAGTCCCATGATAAAGCTATAATCCACTGCTTTAATCACATTAGGAAAATAATCATCCTCTTTTCAATTACTTTTAGATTACTTTGTCTCCAAAGGCCCTGAAACTTGCAGTTGAACAGATTCTCATTTCATTCTAAACGATTACATAATTCAATAGTATTCATATAACATCATCATCTTCAACACGTATTGAAATTTCTGTCAAGATATGCAGAATAGTTCTTAGCCTTGTGGCCCTGCCAAGAAAAGTAGAAAGTCAAAAGACACACTATGTCCTAAGACGCTTGCTTTGAATTAGGAGAAACTATAAAAACTCTTAAGTCGGAAAAAAGGAGTGAAACCTGAGGAAGTGCACAACATCCCTCTGTCAGGATGGACTGACGTGCAACAGGTGTCAGAGCTACAGAGGAGACAGAAGTGGAAAGTGTAGATTTACAAACACAGAAACAAAATGACTATATTTAGTTAATGATGCTGAAAACAAACAGGTTGCTCAGACTGAGCAGCGGTCAAGAGTCCAGGAAATAGTCTGATGCATAACTCCAGCTAAGATTGTTGATGTTACACTTCGTTTTTCGTCCAGATAAAAAAAATATATAAATATAAAGTGTTGGATTATGTTACCCTTGGACAGCCCCATGCTAGCTGTTTCCCTCTGATTCCAGTCTTTATGCTAAGCTAAGCTAAGTGGCTGCTGTCTCCAGCTTTTTTCAGTATTTGCTGTACAGAAATGAGAGTGGTATAAAACTTCTCATCTCAACTCGAGCAACAAAGCGAATTTCTCAAACTAAGTGCATTATAGTTTCAGGTCAAATGTAACACTGATCATAAGTTTGTTGATCTTAAATTTTTGCTGACAATGACAGCTCCATATGACAAATAACCTGTTGATCTTTGTAGTGAGGGCCGTTCCAGAGGGATGATGGGTATCCATCCTCTCGCCTTTTGCTCCTCCATTGTTCCATGTTTGCAGGTAGTGTCATGTCAACTCATTAAGAGCTCTCCATAAAGAACATCATTTCCTCAAAAGTACGGTGACCTTTACCCATCGTGGTCAGGTGACCAGAGCAGAACGCCTGACTGGTGCTTACACCCTATCACTCACTCATGCCTTTATGTGTGTGTGTGTAAGTAAACTCTGGTGAATAATCCTCAGCTGCCTCTCTCGTGGGTCCGCTCCTGTCCTCTCTCTCCAAACAATAGCTTGTTGTATTTCCTCCCATCGTGCCTCCCTTCTCCACCGCACATCTGCATCCTCCCCTCTCCTCCTCCCCCTCCGGCCCTCCGTAACCTCCGCTCCCTCCGCATGACCTCTCCATATCCGTGCTCGATTCCTCGTCATCGAGGGAACGTGCGCACGTTTCCCCTTTTGTTTTCCCCGGAGGGCTTGGGCGGGGGGAAGTTCAGCGACATTTGGATGCATCTCGTGGGTCTTCCACTGTGCCCGGCCAACAGCTTTTCCTCTGACCTCTTCCTGAACTGGTCCTAATGTTTATGAACCCTGGCCAGCCAACCCGCCACCACACCCACACTACACATTCCTGCATACATATGGGGCTCGGCCGCTTCCAATGATGACGTCCACCTCTGTTTTATTTATGAGATCTCGAGTGACTGCAGGCCAACGTCAAGTGTCATGCATTGTGTTGCAGATGTGGAATGCACAATATGAATTAGGTGGTGCTGCAGGAGCCTGTGTCATCAATTTATCTGATGATTTTGCTTCATGGCCTCGGCTGCTTCCCCCCTAGCGTCAAGACTTTGTGACATTTTGGCGCCAACGCTGCCGGAGTTTGTGGTCTAATTCCAACTGGAGCTTCTCATACTGTCGAAAAACGTGCTCGCTAATAGAACTGTAAGGTGCTTTGGTCGACTAAAAAGCATATGTTTCTAATCACCTCTTCTTATAAAGCGCCACAGCAGTGTGTTTGAGGTTTGTGTGTTAGATTCCACATATCCTCAGCTGTGTTTAAGCTGGCTGTTATTAAACCTTTTATTTTTCCCACCAGCCAATTATGGCGGCCTCCGTACTTTTGCAGCTGCTTCTCGCTGGAGTGTCTGTGTGTAGGACAGAGTTACAGCAGGTTACACTGAGGATTATCTGGGAACACTTGATGTGAGAGGCTTCCAGCTGCATGTGGGTACCATCCAGCCGTGAGAGTGATGGGTGACAGAAGTTACAGCGGAGTTAAATCCTCATTAATGGTAATTGACAGAGTTGAGCTGCTGGTTCTGGAAGTAATTTTTACTGTTGTAAATTCCTGTTTGAAAGTTTTCTTTTGATAATGCCCTCAAAGTCAAATATGCAACATCAAAATAAAAGTCTCTCATAACAATTTAACAGTAGAGGTTTATTATATTATGACCATGATTTTTAAAAACTTAACTTTGTGTTTCAGAAGTCAGATTTTTCTACCTATACAGTACTGCATGGCAGATTGCTCTAAATACTATGATAAAGCCAGTCGGAGCGAATTCACCCTTGTAATTGTGAACAAAATCATAGTTGCCAAATCCATTCAAAAATGACCCTGAATCTTAAAGGCAATTGATTTTGAATTGCTGATTCTCTACATAAGTGGATCTCTAAATACTACTGGCACAAAGAACAGAATTTAAAGTTCTGTGATCAGATGTTTTTAGTGAAGTGCTCCTCGGGATTCAGGCGAATCATCCCATTCATTTTTTAGGTACAGAAGCTTGAGCCTTTGACTTTTTATCAAAGAACCAGTATTTTCTTATGCAGTTGTTCATCTATTATACAGAAGATTCAACCAGCAGAATTTCCCACCCATTTAAGCTTTGGAAGTGCTCTAGCTGCCACGAAGCATCGAATAAAATATGAACACACAAAAAAACTTGAACAGCAATTTCACTTCTGGAATGAAATTACTTTGTTATTCTATTAGCTGTGTGAGAGAGGAAAGAGGTGGATTTCTGGCTTCAAAAGTCTCTGTACAGCAGTCTTAATCTTACTGTTGTTATAAGTGGAACAGGTGGCTGGATCTCTCGGGTTTGGTGAATGAGAGCCCCGTCCCGGTGTAGATCTTCATGACTGCTGTCAGACCTGCAGGCAGGGCCTCAGGCATGTGAGCCCTCCGCGCACAGTTGATTGCAGACGGGACTGAAAAATGAGAAGTAAGAATGTTTTCGGAGGTTGGGTGATTGCAAAAAGCCTGTGAGCTATAGGGAAAGAAATATAGATTTCTATGTGTCTTATTTCTCCCAGGACTCAGATTATTACTCTTATTCATTATTTACCAGCTAAAAAAAGAGATGATTGCTTTTTAAGCATTAGCTCAAGTTTAGTTACATCTCTCACTTTTATAGACCCATTGTTCCTCGGAGCCATGATAAAAGTCTGATGTGGCTTGAAAATGCTTTCCTCTCTTCTCCTCCTGGTCTGTCTGCTCGGGAGGTCTTACCCTAGTTTAGAGAATGCTAATTCAGTCTGACCACTAAGCGGGAGTCTGGGCTGCGTGGTTGAACCGTCTCTGTGTTCCCCAGGCCTGGCATCGCCGGCGGCAGATCAGCTGCACTGATAGGAGAGGGAAACCAGGGCAACCTCCAACCTAACCCACCAATCACATCGCTTGCTCGCTCTCTCTCATCGCTGCAGCCGTTGACAAATGACCCCATCCACCCACCCCCACCCTAACCACCACATACAGTCACAGGTGTATGTGAAACCTGCGTCAGGACACCTGCTTGTGTGTGTGTGTGTGTGTGTGTGTGTGTGTGTGTGTGTCTCCAGCATAACAGGATGATTGTGCACCAGCTTTTTGTTTCATTTTGGTTTATGAGAGGAAAGAAAATGTGTTAGAAATCTATTTTGTGTCCACACATATTGTTGCATATTGTGTGTATTTCTGCATGCTGTGTTTCTGCACTTTGTGTTTGTTAGCAGTGTGCAATAGTCTTTACTCAGGAAATCACAGGAACCACCTTCAAGCACAAGCAAAGGATGTTGTCTTTTTTTTAAAATTGCTCACTAACTAAAATGGGCTTCCTCTATGCTGCACAGAGAGAAATCCACCATCAGAGAGAGAGAGCACATTAAAACTGCTCTTCAAGCCACAATGTGTGAACGCACACACACACACACACACACACACACAGACATACACACTTACACAGTCATCCCAGAAAAACACCAAGGTTACATAATGCACTGTAATACCTCAAAAGTACACGTTCACAAACAGGCAACCGCAGCTCCTATCGCTGTTACAGGACTCATATCTGAACTCTGTTATGGAGCTACAGAGGGTAGCAATAAAAAGTTCATTTATTTGGTTCAAGCATGTTGATGTTGTAACACAGCCACAGCGAGTTTGGGTAAGAGGAGATGCTTGGGTCTACGTTTGTATTTCATTCTTTGTCAGCCGCTGCCACCACAGGCTAATGATAGGTTAAGAAAGACGAGAGTCCTTGAGGAAATGTGGAAATAAATTCAGCAGAAATCACAGAAGAAAACAACGCGGAGCTCAGAGACCAGGGACCACTCGTCTCTCTGGTGTTGACAGTAGCCATATGGCCACCATCCGTCCCTCGACTAACACCTGAGAATATAGCCTGGCTCGCACAATCGGGGAACGCTGAGAGATCAGTTGTATCGAGACAAGAAACATGAGCTGTCAACAAGGACATAAGAGATGTATCAATCAGAATCAGGACGAGGCAGATGTGATAACTATCCCATTAATTTTTTTTTTCATATATCTGAAAAACATTTCTCATGTCCCCACCCACCCCTGCTGTTGAACTCTGGGTGTGGAGCAATAACAGTGGCCTCAGTGTCAGTCTGGATTCCACTGTGTTTTGGGGAAAATTCCTCCTCGCTCCTAACAGTCATGTTATGGAAGCCAAGTGCAAATTGTGCCAGAATGCGAGTATGTAAGGATTCAGGGGAAGACAAAACCCCACTGTGTATCCTGTTTCTCCACAGAGAGAGAGAGAGAGAAACAAAATTGATAGGTGGACACTTTTGGACGTTTCCTAATTTCCAAGTGTAAACAATTCAATTGAATCTTGAGGAGAGCAAATGCAATTAGCACCAAGAATTTGCTCAAGCTGTTTTCTCCCTCCTGAGCTAAGTGTTTGTGGACGGTCGTGTTCACACTCTGTCCCAACAAGAGACATGATTCCAGTCCAGCAGATATAGATGTAAACCTATAAATCAGGAAAGCAAGGAGACACTGGGAACTGAAGCAACAGGTTAATGAAAGGTTAATATTTTAATCTGTGCATAGTTGTGAAGATTAACTGATATCAGGAGCCATTCAGGCCTGTTCAAGGCTGCAGCCTCTCTCCTGTGTGATCTGTCTATGTATGTATGGATGTGTGTGACTGTGTGTGAGATTGTGAAGTGAGGTGGAGGGGGGGCAGCGAGGGGTTCTTGGCACAGCTCAGCAGTCTTGTGACGGCAGATCAGGAGTTTGTTCTCAGGGGATTCAGACACGGTACCCCCCCCCCCCCCCCCCGCGCCGTGCTTTTTTGACATTTTATGATACAGAAACATGTGAAAGATTGAGAAACAAAATATCTGATTATATGAAATGCATTTTTAAGGTTTATTGGAAAGTAAGTAAGCAATATGATAAGAATAAAGATTTCTGCAGAGCTTGTTTTCCCATTGCTCACTGACTTAATAAAGCCGAAACAGACGGGGAATCTCTGTGTTTATGACAGCAGCGTTAGTTAAATATTAATATGTGAGCGCCTGACTGTAAGTACGTGGGATTAATGGATGCATCATCCTGTTGGACGCTTTTTCACACCTGTATGTGAGGGTTGCTACTATCTGACAGGGCCATTTAGTGAAAACAGCCCCACTCAGACAATGCATATTCAACATTCTCTCACCTTTTTTTTTTTTGACTTCCCTTCTACCTTGCACTTGCTCATGCAAACCCCATGTGTCAAAGGCAAACAGATGCACATTTGTTCATAATGTTTGAATGTGTATGCAAGTGCCTAATATTTGTTATCACATATCACTGTATGACATAAATCCTCTGCTTTTTAATTTTCCTATAAATGACTTCTAGACCTATAAAAACCTTGACACGTGCTTCCAGGTGGCTCGCTATCGATGAGGAAGCTACAACCCAAAATATGACCTGATGACAAACTTTACACTTGCCTTTAAACTCTCCTATGTGTGAATCTCTTGTGTGTCTAAAGGAAGAGCAGTCAATGAAACAAAATGGCTCCCTTTGCTCAGTCATTGCCGGCAATTTGGCCGAGGTTTCCTTGGCAACACAAACTTGGTTTCTCGCTGAGGACAAGCAGAGATGGTGCTGTTATAACGCAGCCGCAACAACACTCACATCCAACAGCAACAGCCTTGATTTTGTTTTCTCATCAGCTCTCCCCTCGGTGTCAGCAGGCGTGATCATAGTGATGCAGAGACTCTGTTCATCTTTCGTGGACGTGAGCTCTCAGACGATAAATCAGAAATGTTTTTGGTCTCGACGCTGAAATTGCGGGAACAGGTTGCATCCTCATTGTTTTTCTTGCCTTTTTTACGAAGGGACCATTTTTCTGTAATAAAGCACTTGGAGATTTTTTTGAAAATGAAAATAAAATGTTCCTCTTTTTATTCTCGTGCTCAGCGTTTCCCGGTCAGAAATTAATAAAGAGGATAATTTGATTTGGCATCGGTCATTACATCTCAGTTCATATTTTTGGCCCGAGTCAGTCCTGATTTTATGTGATAATGTCGCCTCAGAGACCATCTGCTAAGATCTTGTTGAGGAAATTGTGCTATTCAACTGGCTCAGAGTCATTTTTGTGCTGAGGTGAAGGAACCAGAGGTGCAACCAGAAGGCTGATTTTACATAAGCTTATAAAACTTATCACTGGATTTATTACATCTGTTAACATTTTCCTGATGAGTTCATGATCTCAGTTGCAAGTTTCAAGTCTTCTCAACAATACAGGTATACTTTAGGGCGTGGCTACCTTGTGATTGACAGGCCTCTTCTGGTGTATTCTGGGGTTCTCATTCTGACTCTGACTAGTCTGACTATTTTATTTGATATATGTAGGAGATCAAGCATCATAAAAAAAAGCAATTAAATAACTGAACAAATGCTGGTCCACTTATATTGAGTTTGCAGGGTATAATAGTGAATAGCACTTTTTTCAGATTCACTAAAGGATTAATTGTCCCTTCATAGGTTGAGAAAATTCTGCTGTATCTTAATCTAAATTAACCCTTTAAAAACTTTCTTAAAATACATTTTGACACAGCTGAAGACTCAGCTTTTCTCAGCTTGTAAAAAGTTGACAAGCTGGAGATCAGCAATGGTGCAACTTACAACCTGTATTAAAGTGTGTCATTTCTGTGTGTTTGTTTTCTTAGATTATGAGGATGAAGGAAGAGGCTAATAATTGATATGACAAGATAGAATCAGAAATATACTACATTAAAAAAATACCTTCCTGTTCTGTTACTTGCGCGTCTAATCAAATGCGCTGAGGCCTTCTCGTGCACGCTCCTGCTTCCTGCCTTTCTGATTGTCCCACTGGGTGTGCATATTAAATGTTTGGGTTTGGTCGCCTATGTAATCAAGCAAATCACCATTTAATCACTGATTTAATCCAAACCTGTCCGACAGTCGGGCAGCTCAGCTATGTCATTAAAAATGGATGTAAATGCACATGTTGCTTTGTGTGTCTCTGGTATCAGATAAGACATGCTCTTTACTTGGTCAGGCACAGATGACCTTTGTGGATGCCTTTCAGTTCAAGTCCTCAAGTCAGCCTCCATTTCAAACAAGCCACTGCTTATCAGTAACCTATTACTTCTTGCTCCAGCTGCCTTCGCAAACATTGGCTGAGACATTTGCCTCAACTATGTACACACTTTCAAATACAGTGAATACAAACACAGATATACCAAACATCTAGCGAAACACACTCTCACAGCGCGTTGTCTTTAAAAGTTATCTCGGACAACGGAGCACATGTTGTTTTCAGCTGGCACGGTTAGAAGGAGCTGTGTTTATGTAATTTGCGATAGAATGTCATCCAGCTCTAGTCTCCCAACAAAACAGATACCTCAGCTACATTTCTGTCCTGTGGAATTTCAGACAGGTTGTCTTGAATAAGGGAACCAAAAAATGAGATGTGTCATTCAAGCTACAATGGCTACCTTCTCCACAGTTGGATGTGTGTGTCTGTGCATCTGTGTGTAGGTGTCTATTCTCCTCAGGCCAGCCGGCGTAATGTGATTGTGTTTAATGCGCTCTTTACATACCCTTGAGCAAAACACATCCATGCTGTTATTGACTCGGCTTGTTTTGGACAATAAATAATGCAAATCACATTTACCTGCCAAAGAAAATGCGCGTGGAATGGGAATTCTTCGGTCCCTTCAGCGACTGTTCTGTTCATGTAGGTTTTAGTGTCGCCTTGAGCAACAACAGTTAAGCTCGGCTCCTTGTCACTAGTCTTTGCAGTAAAATCCATCACAAGTCATGTTTGCGAATTTATATTCTTTCACAAAATCATAACTCTGTATTAACTCTGCTCCTCCTCCTGCAGGTGGCGTGGGCATCGCCGCCACTCAGCTGTGCAAGACAGTGAAGGATGTGACCGTGTTCGGCACAGCGTCAGCCAGCAAGCACGAGACTATCAGCGAGGGCGGCGTGACGCACGCCATCGACTATCGCACCAAGGACTATGTGGAGGAAGTCCGCAAGATCAGTCCGAAAGGTGAGAAACATAACTATTGTAGTGTAATTTTTCTGAAAAGCGACCAATTTTATGATTAAAGCTACATTTACTCTAATCAATATGTTATGACTTAACTGTGCTTATGGCTATGATATGCAATAAAAGTGTGTTGGAACATATGAATTTAAAAGTATTAGAAGGTAAACTAGACTTGTAGGTTGTGCTATGTTCTATGACTAATGTTTTTTCAGAATCAAGGGATTACTAAGGTGACTGGATCAATTAGTAACTGAAATGTGGACAAGAGGGAACATATACTGGAATGAATTTTGTGTGACAAATATAATCTTGTGTGAGTTTGAAATCACTCATAATGTAGTTAGTGTGAGCACGGGCATATTTACTCAAAATTGAAATATTCCTTTATTATCTTGGAAAATGTAACAAGCAATGGTAAGAAAATAAAAATGCTAGCAGTTAGCAGTAAAAAATGGTGATTAATGGTGTAAGGTAACTAACCAATGAATTGAAAGGTGATATGATAATGTGAAGTGTCTTATCCTATGAACTATCTAGGAGTCTGTTCAAAGGCGTGGAAATTTAGGGGTATAAAACCTGTTGCATAGGCTATTTTGCCTCAGTGCTCTTCAGATGTGACCTGTATTCATTTTTGAACAAGCGCTCCTTTATGCTGGCATAAAGTCTTCATTGCTCCAAACTTTCGTCTCCTGTGGATTTATTTTTTATCACCAAAGTGGATTTACGGACTAACACTTCCAAGATAAGGATAAGATATACGACAAAACTATCCACACTGGGACAAGGGCTTTAAATTTGGAGTTTGTGTGTTCAGGAATTGGAAATAATGTAAAATAAACACATCAGTGTAAACTATCAATAATGAAGGTTTACAGTAATAAGCTGATTGCTTTATAGAGCAAATAGTCCAGATTGACATATTCCCACTGGCACAAAGCAATACTGTGTGACTGCACTATTTGTTGATCATTGTTGAACAAGCTGCAGACAGTGAGATGATACATTTTCATACACACTTCTCGGCAGAGCTGGCTGCCACGTCCACTAGACTGACAGCATGTAGCGGTTTTTCCTAGCAAGCGTTTCACTAAGTAGTGGCAGTTTGGATTCTCATGGCCATCAATAATGTATCCCAGTTTTATGTAGATAGTGACCCTGGATTCGCTAAGAGGGGCACACACACAAAAACGCCGCTTTTCAGCAAAATGAAACGACGTCCAGTTCCTGTTTTTTTCTTTCGCCTACCGCTGTGTTCCTAGCAGGATGGAGACTGTTATTATGCTGGAAGCCTCATTTCATAGTCCCCTCTCCAACCCGTCTCTGCTCTTTGTAGCATGGTGCGAGACAGATAGACGTTACAGAGACGGATAGGAAGAGAGCGAGGACTGACACTTTAGACAGAATGTATCTAATTAGTAGCTTGGATCAATGCGCAGTCCAGCTCGCTACCTTTCCCTCTGTCTTTGGCTCTCTCCGTCAATTCATCTGTGCTGTGGTCAAGGCAGAGTCCTGCTGTGAGCCTCCCACAATCAATAGAAGCAGGGTTTAACGGAGCAAGGAGGGGTAGCCCAATTTGAGGAGTCCCCTCTGGCACAAAGGAACATCATTAAGGCCCGAGCTTACATGGCCAGACATTAATAAGCCACAGAGAAACCGTCATAGTTAGGTTGCTCTTTACCATCTGTTCAGAGGTTGCTTTGTTAATCTCTCCACCTACGGCTGGAATGGACAATGACGGGGAGACATTTTATTCCTCTCGTCTTATCACTGACAAGAATGGGAAAACATAGAACAAGTAGGCTCTCACCCCGCTCTCCTCCTCTCCTCTCTTGGCATACGTACGGGTTCCTCTTCGTGTAAACATGGCACAACTTGGCTACACTCGCTACTCCTAGTGAACTCTGGCATGCGGAGGGGGCTGCTGAGGAGACTTGGCAGGCTGCTCTCGCTGAATTCAGACCAGCGATAACTGTCCCCTTCTTCTCTCCTCCGCTCCAGGTCTGGACATAATACTGGACCCTCTCGGAGGATCAGACACCCATAAGGCCTACAACCTGCTGAAGCCTATGGGCAAGCTTATCACCTACGGTAAGTCGTGAAATTATCAGTTATTTTTAGTATCATTTGGAGCAGAGATCTGACTCCCAGAGATACATGACAGCCCCCCCAGGAGTTAGCGAGGCAAACATTTCAAATTTGGCAGAATGATTGCCAGTTCCACCAATCACAGCAGTTTTCAGAACCACTTTTATGAGCCGAAGTCAAATAAAGCTTCAACTTCCACAAGCAAATTTCTTGTAAACTGCAGTGGAAAAGACTGTAAGGATGAGTCTCTCAACCGAGCTTCTCCAGATTAACCATTGTAACATTTACCAGAGCTTCTTATGTAATGCAAAAGGAAAACGTGCTTTATTAAACATGTTGGCAGCTGTACAAAGCACAAAGGTTAGTTTATAAGTTAACTTTATTACAACCTATCTGCACAGGCCAGCAGAAATACAAGAAGGTATTCAGCAGCATTTTTTTTTATTCCTCCACTTTACTGCAAAAAAAAAAGATTCGTTTTCAGTCACAGCTGAGATCCTGGAGCGTAATTGTTAAGCAAATGAATACAGAGCATGAAATAGTTGTGGGTTTCCACACTTGCCACAGAATAAAGCTGCTTCTTGGTGGGCAGTGTGACCTCTCTGCAGAGGTCCATGTCCTCAGTGTGCTGTGTGTCATCCGTGGGAAGGCCTTTACGCTTGCTCTGTTGCGATGCCAATCTGGGACCAGCATGCATGCAACGGTGGGCGGGGTCGGCATCCACGGAGAACAGGGCCTTGCCTTTGCATGCTGCACAAAAACCCACTACCCAGCATGGTGCCCCCCACCCTCGCCCATTCACCCTCTCTCACCCCTACAGAACCCCCCCCCCCC
>JBBMOC010000042.1:2995409-3089363 GCA_037975185.1 Centropyge bicolor
TACTCTGCTACAGTATTATGTAGCTCCCACCCAAACCCTCCCTTCTCACTCTATCTCCCCCCCCCCCGTCTGATAAGAGGCCTGTGTTATGAGGACAGTTGGTATTAGTATTTTGCACTCTGCTCGCTGATCTTAATGCACTTACGAGCATGGCAGTCGCACTCCGGTCCCACGCAGGCTTTGATTCTGCTCCAGGTTTGCAGCCTGTTTCCCATCATCCACTCCCAGTGTATCTGCTGAGGCTCAATGAAAGCACAGGTGGCACACACACACACTCATGCAAAGGTCCCCTCATTTGAAGCTTGCCAGTCCCTGCCCGGGCCAACTTCTCCTGGGTGGCAGCTAAAATCAAAGCATTCATCCATCCTTGACTGTGGGAAGGAAAATGTGGAGCAGGGCGGAGTGGACTGGGCTGGAGTGCGACCGCCACGCTGGTGTGGGGAGTGACTGTGTCCTGTCAGCCTCTGGTTAGTGTTCTGTTCCAATCTGCTGGGCTCCCTTTGTGAACCTGTGGACGGTGCTTCTGTTCCGAGTGCCATGTGAGAAACAAACGCTTCAGTACAAAAAAATAAAAAAAGGATGTTTTACTTAATATGTTATTTTAATTTACCTTTATATTTCCGTTTGTTTGTTTTGTTATCCAAGGGTTTAAAGTTCAAAGCTCATACTCTTTTATGTGGGGACCTGCCAACCTGCACTCCTTTTAATGTGATAAAGTCTTTCTGTTGGTCCGAACCATGTGTGCCAAATTGTATGTATATTCCTCTGTCAATGCTTTGAATATTAACAGTGCATAAAAAAAATATGAAGAAAATTCTGTTTTTGGATGCATTTCCATCAACCTTGAAGAAAAAAGAAAATGCAACAGAGTCGTCATAGCGTGACAGATTTGTATCCCAAATGCTCATGGGTGCTGACAGAATTTTTGCTGCAGTTTACAAAAGGTTTAACACAATTTGTAGTTTTTGATTGGTTGCAGTCTTGCTCAAGCGTAGGCCTGCACTGTGCCTCTCTCCTTGCACACAGCTTACCTCAATCAGAGACGCCTCCCTCCGTATTTATATCCTTTTCACTGTGTTTTACCAGCTCTCACATCATGCCGACCACAACAGGTTGATTCCTCCGAAGTGTTTACAACCATTAAATTAGTATCGCAGTGAAAAGGAACTGGACGTGGTGCGTTCAAAACCTCCACCAAAAGACATATAGATTCACAGAAATCTGCGAAATCCCTCCAAATCCAAAGCTCCATGGTATTCCTCTCTATGGATTTCTACTTCTTTCAGTTTGTTTCCAAACGGCTTGTATAGCAAGTGAGGGAGCAGATGTTTTCACACAGCTGTGCAGGGATGCCAATAGTGTAACACAGCTGCACAAAACCCCAGCTTATTGGCTGATCATAGCGCAGCCCTGGCCTGCCCCAGACACAACATTTCCGCTTTACAACTGATCTCAGTTCACTCAATGAATATTAGAGACGTTTCTCTTTTCCTGTACTGCGTCCGCAGAGCCTCTTGGCCCGTACAACAGTCGCAGTCCAGCAGCAGTCAGCCAAAACGCCTCTCCATATCACCCCCTTCTCTCTCCATACACATTCACAGCAAATGAAACATTACTTTGACATCTGGAATTTGAAATTGCATGCACGCATCGGCATGTGGAAAACAGATTATAATCTTTTTTTTTTCTTTCTTTCAACATTTTCCCCTTACTCTTTCTGAGCTGAGATGCCTTTGAGATGAACTCAATCGGTTGGGCGAGTGGCCTGCTGCCTGAGAGCACTTCCACTATGGTGAAGCTGCAGCGTAGGTCATCTTGAAATGGTTTCCCAGTCATTCCAGACACTTATGCAAGAGTACTTAGCAACTCAGAGATGCACAGGAGAAAAACAGTGTTTCAAAGTAAAAATAAACACACAAAAAAAATCTGAACATTTGCAGTTTTAGATTTGATATTACTAATTAACACTCGTAGTTTTAGGTCTGAAAAATGCACTAAGACAATGAGTGTGGTATTTCCAATAGCTACTCTTCTGTCTGTCTTGTCTTGTAAAGTCCCTCACAGACACCCACCGTATAGCTTTCAGGGGAATTTCTTTCTGTTTTATATGGTTTCTCAGGTCATTCCAAACAGCAGTTTTCTTCATGTAAGAAACCACTTAATTTTGCATTCACTGACACACACACACACCATCGTTCTGTTTCACTGTGTTTTGCTGAGTTCACTGCACAAACTGTCACACCGACTTTCCTTCACGCATCCATGTTCGATGTAAGCTTTAGTATTCCAAGTCAAAAGGAGAGGCTCTGTCAGCGGGTTATTTCCGTATTCAGAGCCACTGTGTTCACTCATCCACACTGAGAACCCAAACAACCACATCTGCCTGCAGCTATCGTTTCCTTAGCAGCCATTTAACGTATTGCAATGCAGCAACATCGCAGAAACATTGCAGAGATGCTACGGGAGTACAACCTGGCTGGGCATGTCATGTACAGTACTAGGATGCATGTGTAGTCAACCAGAAAACAAGGCATGTGTTTATGTACAGCTCACCTTCTCTTTCCACCATAGTTTAGTCGTCGTGTAGTGGCGTGGTGTGAGGGAGGAGAATGCCCTTCCGGTCGTGTCAACTTGCCACCTGAAGCCAATCCACTGCCCCCTGTGCCACCTGACTCCCTGTCCTCACCTCGAGCATGGGCACATCATGGCCAGCTGGTACACTCATCAAACACCATAACCTATCTCTGGGAATGCTTCAGAAACTCACTTCACATCCATCCCACTACACACCTCTGTTAGAGTTCAGTCGCCACTGGTGAATTTCTACAAGGCATACCCAACAGGTTGATTTCTAAGCTAGTCTCCTCTACTCTGTCCTTCCTTGTGTTTTTTTTTTTCCCTGGTTGCAAACACTCTTCTCGTCTCGACTTTGTTTTTTAAACCCTTTGAATTGATGCTGCTTCTGTGCTTGACTCTGGGTTTACTGCGTGGTGCCATGTTGTCCACATGGCCTCTAGAGCTTGTAACGCTTCAGTGTGTAATGTTACCATATGCCTTACATGTTTTCCAGGACTAATAAAAAAAGCATAACAAAACGTCAGGAGATGTGCTTTTATTTGTCTCTCAACATAGATTTTTACAGTCTTTAATTTCACTCCCCAATATTCTACAAATATCTTCTTGTTTTTCTTAAACTCAATAATTCTAAAACTACACAGGACGGTACAAAATGTCTACACAGTACTATACACACATTACAGTATAGAATGCACTTTTTACAAAATTAATCTGTGAGAAAATATTCAGGAATGCTATTTGAAATAATTAAAGACAATGGTGGCTGGTCACTTGTCATTTACACACACTTTGAATCTCTTAAGTCTTTAAGAGATTCAAAGAAGCAACAGTGAGGCAGGTTATAGAATTATAAAATGTAAAATAGCTGCAATGAGAGCTGTAACTCCATTATCTGAAAAAGAGTTCAATCTTCTTCATCATCATCATGAACAGAGCAACATAACCTGGAATCATAATACAAATAAAATGCCAGTGGCTCAACCACAAAAAATGATTTTCTTAAAATACAAAAACTACACTAGAATTACTCAGACTGCTTTTATTCTTGAGACTTGGCTGGTGGCTCTTCAATCCCATAAGAGGTCAAGACCTCGGACAAGCGAGTGAAGTAAGTGGAATCTGGGTAACCGTTCCTGAGAGAGACAAAGAGAAGATCATTCATCTCAGATACAAGGACTGGTGTGGCCTTTAATTCTTTAGCCCTATTAGACGACCACACTCACCCTGATTTGCCTCCATATATGCTGGTCTTGTGTGGGATGCAGTCCCATATGACCCTGTGCTCGGTGTCCTTTGCCATCACCGTGAAGGTGAGCCCCTGCCTGAAGGCTTTCTCCAGCCTGGGCAGCAGCTTCCACGTCTTCTCACAGTCAGGAAGGAAGGCTTCAAACACACCTCCTTGAAATGGCTTTCCTGGTGAAGGGTGACCCTCCTGGTAAGAAAGAAAGCAAAGACCACAGTTGTAAACAAAGTCGCATAAGTTAAAAATAAAGCAAACTGCACTGAGGATAAGAATTTGCTACTAGAGTCTGTTTTAGCTTTGATGATATTTGACAGTAAACAAACTTGTGCTGCTTGATGGTTCCTTGTACAGAACAGTAACTTCCTACACAAAACTACACTGTCACAGTGGATTTGCCAGTACTCTATAAATCATAAAAGGCCTTTCTGGAGGGTCTCAAGTTATTCTAAATACTTGTTGACAGTATGTAGGAGTCAACTACACTGTGAAAAATTATGTAATAAATGCCTCACACAGAATCATACCATTTTCTGTGAAGTGATATTAAGTAAAAAAACATACTGACGATTCACTAAAATGTTGCCTATATATCATTTATTGTCTCATCCAGGATGAAATATTAATAGACACTCCAGTGCATTCCTTGACAGACCTCTATCAGATACAAAAAATATGTGTGTTTATGCCTCTTACCGTCTGAATACCATCAGGAATGCAGTAAGTGATCTTGATAGCAGAGTCTCTGTTGTGACCTGGGACACTGATGTGTAGTTTAGAGTGGCTCATTTTGCCCTGGATGCCCCGTGGTTTCAGCTCTGTCTCATGGCAAACTCTACAGTGGACGTGCACAGCATCCAGGCACTTTGAGCACAAGGTGGCCCCACACTTTGTCCTCATTAACTTCTCACTCTGCCCACACACACAGAGGCACCCCAGGCCTCCGAGACCTGACCTGGATTCCTCTGGTGTGTCTTTGATCTCTGTTTGTCTTTGCCGATTGCTGTCCTTTTGGGTAGGATGTGTGGATCTCTCTTTCGTATGAAGGGTCATTTCTTTTTCAGCGCGGGCTGTTGTTGACCCGACACCATTTACATGTCTCTCACTTTTATCACTTCCTGTTTTAGAGCGGTTGACAAACTTCTCGGTCTTCTGTCCATCCACTTCTGCTGTACCTACAATTTTCACTTTCTCTTTAATGACAGGGTCTTTCTTCATTAACGTCTGGCTAATAGATCCATTCACAAGCTCTGTCTCTTGGAAGTCACTTCTATGGTTTATTCTTTCAGTTCCATCAGCCTTGCTTGTTTGGCTCTCAGGCATCACCTGAGGATTGCTGGAACCAGCAGCAGTAGTAGGACTTTGGTCTTCATTTGTTTGTAAAAATGTGGATGGATTGTAGTTGGAGGTAGAGGGGGTAGACAGGTCCTTCTGTTCAGGTGTTTGAGATAAATCTCCAGAAAACACCTCCCGCAGTGAAGCACCTACCTGAGTACACAACTGGTTTGGACCAAGAAGATATAATTTCCTCTTTAAAATCTGGAAAGTAACTTTTTTGAACCGGCTGCGAACCTCAGCACAACAAGCCTGTAAGGTTTCATCTGCTGAGTCAGTGATACCCAGCTCTGACAAGCGGAGTTCCTGCACAGAGAAGTCAGCATTAACCGAATCAATGAGCCTCTGTAAACCTTGTCGACATGAACTCACTTTGGATGAGTTTGCCCCTCTTAAGGTGACAGTCAGATTACTACTACCCTCTGAGTTGCTTTCTTTCATCTGGACATCAGAAGTCAGGTCATCCACGAGGGCGATGTATGCTTCTTTTATGTGCTCCCACACTATAAAGGAAACTTTAATCTCTGCATTATAGACTTCCCGCTTGTCCCTCCCAGTTTGGTTACTGAAACTAGAGGACCTGGCCCTGGATCTGACTGAGGACTTGCCAGAGTCGTCTTGACCCTTCTGATTCAGAACTTGGGCTTTCTGTTCAGGTGTCCCTGAGAAACTACTGGCTCTCTTCAAGGTGGATCCAGACCCAGCAGGTGGAAGTGGAGTACTTCCTGGAAAACTGGACTGTGTTGTGCTCGGGGGGGATGTTAAAGTCTTGGGCCGAGTATCAATTAAGTGCGAGTTCAAGGAGGTTGTATTCTGCATAGAAGATGTTGAAGGCAAAGCATCTCCACTTCTAAACAAGATGTCCCCCCCAGTGTTTTGGGCTAATGCTCTGGAGACTCTTTCACCAGCAGTCTCTGCAGTTTCTGACAGTACACCATGCCCTAACATGGGCCCAAGGCGTGTTTGTCTACTGGGAGATGAGGGTCCTCCTCGTAAGCTGAAATCAATTGGCCGACTGCCTAATGCAGCGAGCCCTGAATCCTTAAACCGAGCAGCTAGTTTATACCTTCTGGCTCCGTCAGCTCTCCTCTCCTCGTCCTCTGACCTCAGCAGCTGATCTATCCTTTCATCCACAGAATCTACAGGGGAGGACGTGGGGAGGGGGGCTCTCTGCCTATCAATACGAGTTGATGAACCTGAATCATAAGAAGGGAATCTAAGAAGACTGGCTACATCTTCTTTTTTCTCCCTTGCTTTGCTGTGGTCCAGAAGAAACTGCTTGGCCTCAGACACATCATCACTAGTCCCAATAATATAAATATTTTGGTCATCTTCATTCAGAAGAAGCTTGGGAAGTCTGGCACTTAAACTCTCCATCACCCTTTGCAGTCCCCCCCTAGGGGACAGGATACTCTTCGGGAGTTGAGCTCGACAGATCTTGGTCTGATTCTCTTGGAAAAGACTACTTATTGCCTTTCTTGCCAACTTCAGACACTCCTGATCTCGACCATCCTCCCTCACTCCTGCTGCAACCTGCAAAAACAGACTAGTCAACCCCTGATTTGTCATATCCACCACATGAACACCATACTGACTAAGGATCTCCTGGTATTCCTTTCGGCAGTGTTTCTGCATATACTCAAACATGTCAGCATCCACAATTAGTAAGAAGTCGTCCTCTGGTGTGGTAGGATGATCAGGGAGCTGCAGAGCTGCACCCTCTGTCTGGCCAGTATCTTCCCAGCCATAACCACCAGGTGTCAGATCTGTATGTAAGCCTGTGTTGTACTCATTAGAGGGCCTGTCAATGTGAACTTTCTCTCTTTGTTCTCTTTGCTTATTAGGCTTCCTGCTCTGATCGTCTGACTCCTGAGGATGAGGCTTCTGTGCTGTCTGAACAGACCTGGTGCTACGGGTGGCAGGTTGGCCTGAGTCGTTGTTTTCTGCTGATTGTGAGGCACCAGGATGACCCAGCAGTTGTGCCAGGGCAGCCTGGACTTTGGAATAGACTCCATGCAATGTGTATGATTCCAGTGTAGCATTGTAGTTTATCTGGATATCAGGGTGACTCTCACAAAGGCTTGTCAATGCTGTTACTCCACCAGGAAGCTGGTTGTGGTCGACCATTGCTGATAAACGTGGGATGACCTATGATGGTGGAAGAAGAGAGACTTTCACGGATTTTACAGTATATTCAGTAATTCTTAACATATTTGCCAACCTTCTAGGTAAATATACCTTGTCTGGGTCCAGGCTTTCACGGTGCTCAGTTACAGTGACTTTATACTTCTTCCCATCCACTTCCAGAATGTGTCGGCTGTTTTGAATAACTCTCTGTGCCACTGTGTGAGAGGGGTCACCAGAGGGAAATCCATCTTAGTCTGTGAAGCATCCTGACTAAGCTCTTTTGCCATTGGCAACTCCATTGACTTGCATGCCAGCATCCCAGCTCAGTTTAAATCACTGGTGACAGCCAACATAGTGCAATACGTTACTAATACTTTGCAAGTTACTGTAACTAAACTTTGGAGTATTTAGAGTAAAAATTAATCAAGCATTTGCTGTTGCATTGTGAGACTTTCATGCTACTATAATATAATTGTATAGCTTAGAGTTAATATTCTATATTAATAGCAACATGTCTCCATAACAGAATCAATAAGTATTCAGAAATATCCCCCTCCACTACACTTCATATGCACAATGAGTACACATCTAGACCCTACTGACCTCCACTGTCCTCAAAGGTGATGAGGGCAGAGACAGGGGTTGTTTTGACAATGGTGACAGAGTCTATTTCTCCTCCTCCATTCCTGGCTCTCAGGAAGTGGATATGAAGCTTGTCTTTGAGCCTGTCATCCTCAGTGTCTGTGGGCAGACCGCTCACCCTCACAGTCCTGCCCGACTCTGCCATCTGCTGGGAGAAACATAATCACTGCTGTGAGGAAAGTGACTGCAAGACAGCAATAACAAAAATGTCATGATTCTGCACAAATTGTGAGCATGTGAACATTAACAGGATGATGAGAAAAAGGCAAAAACAC
This sequence comes from Centropyge bicolor, assembly GCA_037975185.1. NCBI lineage: Eukaryota > Metazoa > Chordata > Actinopteri > Pomacanthidae > Centropyge > Centropyge bicolor. The sequence continues at coordinate 3,003,606 of JBBMOC010000042.1, forward strand.
AACACCCTCTGCATGAAGCTGTTGAAATGATCAGGCAACCACTCAAAGACCCCACCCTTCAAATAGGAAGTCAAACATATTTGATAATATAACCCCCTCTATTGGACGTTACTAGGACATTACATCAACATGACTCAAAATCTTCCATTTCAGCTGCCATCACCAATGAGACATTTTTGTTGAAATTGTGAGCAAATAATCGCAATATCAAATCTGTAAAGGTGTTTTCATTTTTTTCTCTTAAGCTGCCTCTTTAAATCATTGACAGGCTAATATAGATGGCAGGCTATGATAGGTGATATATTCTTATCTTGAAGCCAGAACTATTGTGTTTTTGACCTATTTTATTAAAGAAAACGTGTTACCCTCTTTTAGTTCAATTCCCCTTATGCAGTATAGATAAAACTGTGAAAACTATAAATAAAAAGTACCTAGATTTTGACAGATGTTAAAGTTCACGTTCCTTCTTCCTTCTTTAAGTAATTAACGTGCTGTAACTAATAAAAAGAATAATGAAAAAATAAATGCTCCAAAACAGCATTTCTTTATTAATCAGATGTAGATTTTTACACACACAAAATAGATGTTTGTAACTGCAACGTTTCTATCAATTATGTTGAATTCTAAACTCCTCCGGTCACATTTGCAGCAATCCTGCAAGATATGCCCAGAATATTGAGTGTTTTATTGCTACAGGATGTCAAAAGCTACAAGAATAAGCGAGAAGGAAAAGCCACATTGCAGAGCTGAGAGTCAAGGAAGTGAAAAAATCTAAACTGACAATCAGCCACTATCGACGGATCTTCTGATTTCAGCCGACGCTGCTACAATCTGTCCCCAAATATCATGGAAATCTTTAAGATCCAGAGTGATTACTGACCTTACAAGGTTTCACGATGGTTTCTTTGCTATCTTTCAAAGACCGTCACACTTTTCAGGTCATGGAAGAAAAGTGAAACTACACAACGATTGTGCTATTCGTTATGTCCGCGTTAGGGGGCGACAAAGTGCCCTCTCATTGTGGATAACAAGCAGGCTAAACTTGACAGAAATATGCTGACAGCTAATTAGATTTTACATTTTAAAAAACATATGTAAATAAAAAATATAATGCCTTCTTATAAATTATGCCAGATCTTTTTTATAAAGCTGTGTTTTCTTTGGGCTCCTCGTCATGCTTCAGAGATATTTTTTGACATTTCTACCAAAGAGACATTTACATAAACCTCTCATTTAAATAACTGTTCAGGCCCAGAGAAACAAAGCTATGCAATATTTCACAAAAAGGCTAAGATCAGGGAAAAGTGAACATAAATAAATAAAAAAGCAACGTTGTTTAACTTTTTTCCCTCTCTTCCACTAATCATCTCACAGCCCCTCGGATTCATGTTGTGACCATTTGGGAGGGTGTAAGACCCCTAAATTGGGAACCACTGGATTAGAATAATTAAAATAGAGCAAGCAAGGGGTTCCACCTCAACCAGCTACAAATGTAAATTTCTGCTTACACATGGTTGCACCTGTATTAACAATCTAATAATTAATGAGGGCCATTTTCTGAAAGTACTTTCACTATTGATTTTTGCATCTCACAAGTAAAAATCTACCTACCATCACAGACCATAATGATACCACAGGTACCCACAGAGAAGTGTCAATTTAACCCATCTTGTTGTTATAAATGCAAAATTTGTGTAAGATGACAGACACACAAGTTTAACCACACAAGATCAAACGATTTTCTTAACTTAATTTACTTAACTTCTCTACTTAATTTACTTAATGGTAAGACTTATTTAATCACTGTGTCTGGTATTACAGTTGTTGCTTAGGTTTATAAATCTTTCAGTCATCTGAGTCCCTGCCAGAGTAATAAAAACATTGGGTGGCAGTAATGCAACAGGACATTAAGTTCTAACCACTTAGACAAAAGCCGGAGAAGAAGAGATCCGGCGTTTGTCCAATCAGATACAACGTTGCTACGTACAGTGCGCAGGCGCTGTGGCGCAGATATTTCATGTGTTGTACGTCGTGTCCGGTGGAGGTCATAGACATCCGAGCAAAACTGAGGTGAGTTATGACATGCAGTGTGTTTCATGTGACTCAAAATACTTAATTAAGTAGCCAAACATGTGTATAGCAACAATTACACCGCAAACTGGAGACATTTTTTATCTGTTATCTATAAATGATGTTAATATCAGTGTGAGTAAAGCGAACACGAGCATGTCCATCAGCCAGAGATAACATGCGTCCACATACCCGGCGTGCCTTTTGGACTTTGCTCACAGACGCCTTGTATTGTCTGTTTAAGGCATCTCTAATAATGTATATGCAGTCTCTTGCTTGTTGTAAGCTGTAAGCAAGAATCCTCGGTTTAGTCTGCTTAGCTAGCCAGTTGTCTCGGCTAGCTAATAAGCTAATGCTAACTAGTGAGCTAAGTTAGCTAACACCCACAGCCTTGGCATCTCTCAGCCCAAGGCCAAGGCCATCTATTACTGGATGGAAGGGATTTAGACTGGCTTTCCAAGTGCCGTCACAAACTCTCAAATGGTTTACATTACGTAGGACTAATGTTGGTGATGTGTACTAATTGTATAAACGTCTTGTCTTCCTTTCACTGTCAGTAGATTGCTGTCATGGCCAAGCTGTTTGAATCCATTGGGAAGTTGGGTTTGGCCCTCGCCGTTGGTGGAGGTGTTGTGAACTCTGCGCTTTTCAATGGTGGGTGCTGGTCAGTTGGATACTTAACAACACATAACTTTAAGAATAATGTTGGTTATAAATAACCTGAGTCAGATCACGTAAATTTGACCTCATTGACAAGTGATCATGTCCTTGATGTTATTATAGCTGTTTGAAGATGTGAAACTCATCACACCTAATTGCAGCATCTCCAAAATTGGACAGTACATTTAAAATGTCATACAGTACTTGAAAGAGTACTCCAACTTAATGAAACACATACATATGGACAAAACTCAAGTAAATGCAGAAAATATCTTCATAACTCTGACAGTACATTTAGAAGAATTCTGCAAATCAAAGACAAATTAAGGATTTGACAACACATACTGTATATAGAATAGAAGAATCCACTGCAAATGTTGAAATACTCAAAGTCCATTACAATGCAGCATAAGTTTCTGGGCACAGTGAAAACTGACAAATACTTCAGTTAATTAATTCATTTGTCAAGGATGTTTGTAGTGGAGCCAACTGTTTAATTGTGTGGTTCTCATATTATTTGAGATACTGACTATACACTTAGCATTGGCCTCTTACTTAATACTAGGGTGTTCATCGCAGTTTATTCGTCAAGCATGTTTTTTGGTCTCTCCCGTAAACGTAACGCATTTATATTTCTTACTGTGGAATTTCTATTGTCAAATTGATGAAAGTGTTTCCTAAAATGTGTGTAATGAACCTGATATCAGGCGTGTAGGATTGTGTAGCTCTTCAGCAATGTAATGAATGTGTTTTTAACAGCCAGGGTTTTTTCTCAAAGATTAGGAAAACACTGCCTTGGATAAAAAATGTCCTCAACAAATTGTTTAACAGTTGTAGAGCTATAAACTAACTATCCTCCATGCTACAGTTGATGCAGGGCATCGGGCTGTAATATTTGACCGGTTCAGAGGAGTGCAAGATGCTGTTGTTGGTGAAGGGACCCACTTCCTCATTCCCTGGGTTCAGAAACCTATCATCTTTGATTGTCGCTCCCGTCCACGCAACGTGCCTGTCATCACAGGCAGCAAAGGTATGTCAGTTATCTCTCCTCACTTGTGTTCATACACATTCTGTGTCTCTTAAAGTTCATTTGGCTGTATGATTTCTCTGAGGATACGACTAGCATCTTGGAAATGCTCTTTTTCTGTTTTTAAGGAGAAAAATAAGCCTACGTGGCTAACATCCTAATATATCGATGGTATATGCTAATATTTTGTCTACAAACTCACTTATAGGATAATATTTGTAATTAATAGTTACATTATAAACATTTCCCCCCACAGATCTGCAGAATGTAAACATCACATTGCGTATCCTCTTCCGGCCGGTAACTGGCCAGCTGCCACGCATCTTCACAAGTATTGGTGAGGACTATGATGAAAGGGTGCTGCCATCCATCACCACAGAAGTTTTAAAGGCTGTAGTGGTGAGTATTGGCCAGGAACAGTAGTTACAAACAAACTGAAAGTTTTTGTGATGAGTGAGCTGATAAATTCACCCATAAACAACTGCATGTGTGCTTTTTTTTTCTCCACAGGCTCGGTTTGATGCTGGTGAGCTCATCACCCAGAGAGAGCTTGTGTCTCGGCAGGTTAGTGAAGACCTTACGGAAAGAGCCTCCACCTTCGGCCTCATCTTGGATGATGTTTCACTGGTAAGAAGCTGCTGGCAAATATTGCAACAATGTCCATATTATATTTTCTGTTGGATTTTAGCTTGAAGAAATAATTGCATTGTGTTCTTTCAGACACACTTGACCTTTGGCAAGGAATTCACAGAAGCTGTTGAGATGAAGCAGGTGGCTCAGCAGGAGGCTGAGAGGGCCCGCTTCGTTGTAGAAAAGGTACTATTTTTAACATACAGGTCATCCTTTTCATACCTGTATTACTTTTACAGACTGCAAGTTTGTATGTAGTCTCTATGGAGGAAAAGGTGCAGGTTTGTGAATTAAGGCTGCTTACAAAATCTTTTTATCATTTTAGGCAGAACAACAGAAGCAGGCAGCCATCATTTCAGCAGAGGGAGATTCCCAGGCTGCCTTGCTCATCGCCAACTCCCTGATGGAGGCTGGTGATGGTCTCGTAGAGCTACGTAAACTGGAGGCAGCTGAGGACATCGCTTTCCAGCTGTCCCGCTCCCGCAATGTCACTTACTTGCCCTCAGGACAGGGCACATTGCTTCAGTTGCCCCAGTGATAACATCTCGCCTCAGGTGTCCCCCACTCTCGCTGTAACCAGCCGTTACAAGGGCCGTGGAAGGAGTGGTTGGAGGATTCAATAAAGGACTTCCAACTTCACACATTCCTCCCACTCTTCTTCTAACCAACTCTGGACTGGGCTCTGCTGATAGCAGCATGGTGGGAGACAAAGAGAGAGGTCTGCAAAGGATACATTCATGAAGTGCGCCAATGTGTGAGGAAGAGGAGGGTAACCTTTATAGTACTTTATTTTGAAAATAATTGGCAATACAGTAAATTCTCTGAAGATTTGTTTTTACTACATAGTTTGTGATTCAGAACACTGCATGTGCGCAAAGCAACAGAGTGATTTTAACATCAAGGGAAAATCGTTTGATTCGTTTAATTAATAAATTGTGAATGATAAATGCCAATACTCTGTTCCTCTTGTGCTGGAAACATTCATCAAATTGTGTAACTACATAAATTCAAATCTGTAATGAAAGGCTGTCCTTTGCATTCACTGACCTAACTGACTAGAGATGATTTATTCATGTGAAGTAAATTCTCGTTGTGTGTTCTGACTTGCCAGAGGGATTAAATGTCTGGAATAAACCTGCTTTCTAGCAAATTATTTCTTCATGAATAATATTGGCACCCCCAATCAACTGGAATGTGCCTGTCAGATAGTAGAGGATGATTCTTTGTTCTTTATAATCACCACTGTGTATTCAATTCGTCAGGAGAAAATGTAAGCCCCATGTTTGAGAAATGGCTGAACTTAAAAATAAAATTGCCTTTCTACCTCCCGGGGGTCAGGCTTGTTGTGTAAGGCCTCAGTTGACTGTAGAATATTTTGTACTGAGTGTAATGACAATAGTCACCACAGGGGGGTGCGTCATAATTCCTTATTGGAAAAATGCTGTAGAAGTCAGTTCTTCTCATTGTTGCTTCCTTTACTGCTCCATTATGATGGTTCACAATGGATTTAAAAAAAAAGGCATTAGTATCTTTGATGATGGGGTGAAAGTTAAGCAATATATACTTTTTAAATATTTTGAAGAGAAGAATGTAAAACGTAATGGGTCTTTTAAGTCTGTTCAGATATATAGTTCAATAATATATTGTTAATTTAATGAAATTAGTTTGACAAGGCTGCATGGTTCAGATACGATGGAAGCATTTTAGATATGTTTCTTATCGATTATCAATTTTAGACCCTTATACTATTTATTATTTAGGGGTTTTTTTCAATCTTTTTGAAAATATCAATGATATCATATGATATCATATGGAGTTTGTTCACTTTCTTTGCACTCTCCATATAAACAAGAGGGAAATTTTCCAAAACAATTTACTGAAAGAAAAAAATGGAATGTCACACTCAACATCACACTCATATAATTGAAGATATGGCATAATATTAGATAGTAAGAGTTAATGATAAAAATAGTATAAATTCATTACTCCTTGGATTTTTCCTTTGAGAGGATAAAACGGTCCTCAGGGTCTCATTATTATTTCATCAATCAAGGATTTGAGCTCAGGCCGTGTGCGCGCGCCGCCCTGTCTGGTTTGGAGGGAGCCTCCAGATCCCAGACACGCTGCGCGCGCCGCCCAGACAGAGCGCGGGACGGCGGTGGTACGCGCGAGAGCTTGGCCGGGCCACGTAGCGGGGCTTGAAGACACCGGTGCGCAGGTTATCTCCGCAGCCCGTAACGCACATCAACACACAATCTCACGCATTTTGCACAAACACATCATTGGCGTTTGCCCCGTTTCCCCCCCTAAATGCACATCCGCAAATGTAGACAAGTGCCCCTCACGAGCGAGAGAAGTGCGCGTGCAGCCCCGAATCTGTGCAACTCTGATTGCACGAACGCAAGAGGGAGGTCGCTCTCGACGGAGGTAAGCGAGCAAAACCGACAACAAAATGCTGCTTTATAACTTCAATTTATGCGCTAACATGTATGACAGCATGGCCGCTGCGGGGAAAAGAGCAGGCAGGTCGCCGGCAGCCGGTGGCCGGAGCTGCCGGGAGAAACGTCCGCGAGCTGTGCTAGCACTGACTTTGTGACAGTGTCGAGTTGAGTGGGTTTGTCAGCACAGCAGTCGGGGGTTTTGTGAGCAAAGTCTTCCTCCACGATGCATTGAAAACAAAGCATGACATCGGCTCTTCGTCTGGCTTCTTGTGGGTCCGACAGCCGCCGCACTTCCCCCTTTAAAGTGCACCATCGAAATTAAGTGTAACGTTAATGCTAAATATCTGACGTTGGTGCTAGCTTTAAGCTAACTAGCCCCAATCTGGGCGGTTTTGGGTTAAAAAAGTGAAACTCCTCTATTTGTTGTTAGCTAATGCATGTCAGTAAATACAAGCCTTTAGATGTTATAGCTTGTGCAGGGTAATGTGATTGTTCTTGAGGTTCAGTAACCTTTAACTTTACTAAAATATCCAATGGCTGCACCTTAAGCTAATGTAGCCAAGTTAGCTTGTCATGTGTATGTAGGTTAGTACCTATGGAGTGTTGCTAGCTTGCTAAGTAGCCTAAGTTGGCCAGGCCTGCACAGTGTTTCTGCTGTTCGGTGTTCAATGTTGCCTTTTTGTTTTAACCCTTTCTTTGCTTCATAAACACTGAAATCTTAACTTTGGGTCATGTGACTGAAAAGATTGTTCTCGTCAAGATATAGGTCTTTAAAACCAGAAAGTAGCTGCTGCACTATATGTCGTCCCACCTCCCAATATTATGTTTCATGTTGGTTTAGCACTTCGTAATCTCGTTGGCAGGTAAGCTTGTTGGACCCTTTCAATCATTGCTCAGATTTTAAACAAAAGAGCCACATTGAATATTCCCGTGTTATCTTTTCCTGTTGAATGCTGTCAGGCTTGACAATGTCTCTATCTATGCAGTGATGAGAATAAGGAAACTTGGTATGGGAGAGCTTGGGGCTGAGATAATACTCTCCCATTCTTCTATGATACCTCAGATGATTTAAACTGGACCAAAAACACTAGGTACTGCTCTATGACCCGATTATGGGCTTTAGGGCCAAATGCCTACAGAGGCATGGAGCACTCCCGCAGTGCACCACACAGTGAGCTGGTTAAGGTCTTATGAGTTTGGACGGAGTGAGGAATGTGAACCCTCACATGGTCCTCTACAAGCTGTGAAAGGGAAAGCTCATTAAAGTCTAGACTTGAGAGGGAGCATGGATTTGAGGAGCACTGCTTTATAAAAAGAGATAAACGTGATGCATTTTGACTGCTTCAGAGGACTCATCTTCCTTGCTGTCACAAGCCAAGCACTTGCGAATACATGCGCCGTTTAGTGTTGTTGGTTTAAGCGTTGTATTGTGCTTTTGCAGTAAAGCTCCCATCCTGTGTCATTCAAATCGCAAGCCACAGAAGCATCTATCCGGTATATGTCTGGCTTTGTGGCTTACCCTATGTGAAATGAGTTTAGGTTTCTCATCGTGTCTCTGTAGTTTGATTGAGGAATGCTATACATTGGTTATTGTTGAATAAACTGTGATTTCTGGGCAAGAACTGCTGAGCATTAGTAATGCTTTGGATTACTTAAATGGGCTGTCAGAGAGACATTCATATATGCACTCTTCTCTTTTTTGTGTCAGGGTGCAAAGTTCATCTTTGAAAGCTGTTAAAACTGAAAAAGGCAGCCACAAATGATCATCATTCCAACACATTTGACCTCCCGATCTTACAAGGCGATTGTGTAGAGTAATTACCAGTGATATTGAGAAGTCTGCGCTCTACTTCATTCCCACATCAAAGGACTGCATTATTTCACTGTGAGTGAAACTCTGAAATGACTCATCATTGATAATGATAAGTAACTCAATACGGGTTACATAACCACACTGTTTGTTTATTTGCACATGTGCATCTTTTGACAGTTTTTAACTGTGAATTTAGCACTTTGGATTACTTTCAAATTACAAATGGCAAATTAGATCCATTATTAAAGTTAGATATTGTATATTCCTTCAGCCCTATAAACATCTACGTGCATGTGCTTACAAAAAAAATGCAACTCTCTGATTGCGTGTTAAGTCAAGTTCATACAGCGGTTTCTCATGCAATTTATATTCCTCTGTCATCCAGACGCAGGATAATCTATTAGGCTTTGTGTCTAAGACTGCCATGTGAGTTGAGTTGCTCTGTCAGTGCAGAGCTTGCCCTCCCTCTGTGGTCTTAATGCTCAGAGCTGCTGTCCAATTCGCAGAAAGGATCAGAGTCAGCATGCACAGGAAGACAGGTGTGTCTATATGTGTGGATAGTCAAATTCTACTTAGATGCTTAGAAGCTTTCACTTGTGCTAGCAAAACTGGTAGAACATAGATTCATGTATATTTGACTTTAATTAGAACACAGCAAACATCCTTTAGCACCATTTACATCTACCTTCATCTTTTTTTTAGTACAATCTAGTGAGATCAAGTGATAGGAGGAATAGGAAATTTAATTTATGCTTTACCAATTATTTGAGAATCAATTTGACCAGAGCTTTAGATTAAAAACTCAGATACACAAAAAGAAGATCAGTGGACAAAGCTGATAAATGTTAGATTGTAAAATCCTTGTAAGTCTTGAAGAAAACCGGTTTTATTACTGATGACTTTAAGCAGCTTCTGCTCAGTTTAAATTGGAGTTGGTATTGAACCCAAAGTAATAAAATAGTTATAATGGCTGTGTTAAAAGTAAGATGCCACATATGGAAACAACCCTTTTAAGTGACAAATTCTGCTCTGGGAAAAGTTGTGAACTAGTTGTGATCAATAATTTTGAATAACAGTTGTCAAAATAATCAGGCTTATCATGTTTGCTGTAATTGCAGAGCCCTACAATCATCGTGTCACTCATCTTCCCCTCTTTTTGCACACGCTTGCTCTTTTTTACTGGCACTCTTCCGCAGCCCTTCATGTTAATCATGACTATAAATTAAAGACTAGAACAAAGTAGCCTTCGTGAGTCAGGTGGGGGGGGGGTGTTTGAATATGAAAGTGCCTATGTTTTCTTTGTAGATGGTGGAGCGCCGTGCGTTCAAAGAAATAAAGCTTAAGACATTTGTGAAGACACAGATGAGAGGATGTTTGCCGTCTCCAAGAAAGGAAATGTGTTTTTGTGTCTTGCTCAGGGAGGTTTTCAAGTGAACAAACCACCCTAGTGCACACTCATTATGGCGGGTCGGGTGTGAGGTTGTTCGAGGTCAACCAACTGTCAGCCAAGGACACCCCAGCCCTGATGTGCGCACTAGTCAAGAACAAAATAGCACAAATAAAATAGATTTGTTGTAATGTCTTTTTAATTTTTAACTCACATAAACATGATCTTACTTAAGGTTTCAAACTGCGCAGTGCTGAGGCTTCAATGAAGAGTTGAAATACAGTTTCCTGTGGTTATATCTGCAACACAAGCTCCTGAGCTGTGGTTACACTATATTCTATAACAGTCAATGGGAGGTGTGTGTGCAAGTTGGTGTGTGCTGCTTTAAAAAAATGCAATCTTTTGTTTAATCAGTACTTTGCCATCAAGTTTGGGAGGGACTTGCATTTTGTAGAGATCACTTTTATTAACTCTGACAACTGTCACACGGGTAAGATATGAAACATAGACATGATTGAGTGAAGTTTTCTACTGGAGCAATTATTTATTGATTGTTTAAGATTCAAGACTTGTGTTGTTGGTTATGTGTAGTAATTGCATCTATGTTACAGTCCATTGCAATATATACCAAGCTATCGACAAACATGTCACAGTTTTTCTGCTGTCAGACTCATGTGAACAGTTCTCTGACCATCTTTATGGAGATATTTTACATCTTCATGCATAATAATTCTCAGTGGGGACTAATAATGTCTTGCTGTATTTGCATTGTTGTGAAAATGCTCTTAAATGAATGTACCTAACAATGTATTATGGTGTGTCATTGCAAAAAGCAAATCATGTCTGGATTACATTTTATACTGAGGTGTTTCAGTTGTGGCCTGGCTTTTGAAATTGAGCTCGCATTCATTTGTGAAGGTTGTGGTTTTGACTCCTACTCACAAGACTGAAACATTTGTGGCCAAATGTGCCATTCAGAGTTGAAATCTTGACAATATGGCTGTAGTTTCAGTTCAGAATCTGTACTGCCACAAAACAGCGGAAACGCAACCTTTCTAATCTCCCTGTCTCTTCTCTGTCTGATCTTATAGGTAATGCACTGTAAATGGCTCTTCAAGCAGTACACAGAAATCCTTACAGAAGTTCCATGTCTGGCATTCAGCTCGTCTTTACCTGCTCTGCAATTTGAAGACACTGGCACCCTGCAGGGCAGCAGCCTTCAGAGAAACTGAATCTTTCAGCTGCCTACACCTCACATACTAACGCGAGGAATTTAGCGTCAAATGTTCAGCATCAAAGTCGCCAAACCTTTGATTTTGCAGTCTGAATTTTAAGCCTATGGAACAAAACTTGGAGCAGATTGTATGTCTTTCCAACTTTATTTCCTACCTTGGACAGCATGGATGCTCTTTTTGAATCAGGTTGACTATCTGTCACCTCATCCCCTCCTTCCTGTCTCTTCAGTAGAAGGAGGGTGGGGGATTGGTGTGGCATCCCCTGCCCCTCCTTGCAGAGCAGGCTAGTTTACATAGGCATCATAACAGTTACTCTTTTCCATTGCCTTGTGCTCCCTCCAACCCCATTCTCCCTCCCTCTTCATGAAATCCTGCAAGAGCCTCAAGGAAGAGGTTTCCGTCCCCAGCCTTGGCGGGATGTCACAGGAGGAAGGTCGCAGGGCGCCAGTGTCCCAGTCTTACTTTCACTCCCCTAACCCAGATCTGGACCTGACAGGCAAGCTTTATAAGAGGGAGGTTGGTGGTAAGCCTTATTCTGTGTTAGTGGACAATAAAATGGCAGCCAAGACATCCATGGGAGATCAGAACATTGGTCAGTTGCCCACCCAACATGCAACTTCACAGCAACATCAGCAGTATTTCAGAGAGGGAGGAGCAGGGCAGGAGGTGGGGACGCAGGGGTCCCAGGCTGGCAATGATGGCACCTCTGATGACACCGAAGATGATGACGATGATGAGGAAGAAGAGGGTGAGGATGAAGAGGAGGACGGGGAGGAGGAGGGCTTCAAGCGTGAGCAGATCATTGTCGAGGTTAACCTGAACAACCAGACACTTCATGTGTCCAAGGGGGACAACAAAACTGGAACCCCAGCTGATGACTCTGAGAGAGCTGGCAGCGATGATGACGAAGAGGATGAGGAGGAGGAAGAGGAGGATGAGGAGGAGGACGACAGCCCTGATGAAGAAGAGGAGGACGAGGAGGAAGATGAGATTGAGAGTAGAAGAACGAGGTCGAAGAGGGCCTGTCGGGGAGCTAGTAGCACAGCAGCTCCCAGCCAGCCACGGAGGAAAAGCCTCAGAACAGCTCTGAGCGCTGCCACTGCTGGAATGACCACCAGGGGCCGACGGAAGCGCATGGAGCCTCCAAAGAGCAAGCGCAGGTCAGCCAGATCAGCCCCATCGTCTGCTGGTTCCACAACCACAGGAGGGAAAGCAGAGGTGGAGGAGAAAGAGATGCTGGCATGTGAAAAGTGCCCCCGAGTGTTTAACACACGCTGGTACTTGGAGAAGCACATGAATGTCACACACAGGCGGATGCAGATTTGCGACAAGTGTGGCAAAAAGTTTGTCCTGGAGAGTGAGCTGGCCTTACACCAGCAGACTGACTGTGAGAAGAACATCCAGGTAAAGCAGCATCTCCACTTCATTTGTCTGTCATTGCTTTTGCAAATTTACATTTTGATCTTTATGGTTGACTAGTTTATTTCCTGAGTTCAGAAGCAGAAAAATGTTTAAAGAATATAATCTATTTAATCTGCTGTCTTTGATGGTATTATATGTGGCTTCAATTTGGTTTTACTTCTCTAAAATGGTGAAAAAATGTTGTGAGGAAAAAGGGGTTGGTGATTCAGCATATAATACCCAAGGGTTTTATGGCTGTTTTGAATAGCTTAATTTAGCCCCACTTTGCTGAACTTGATTTGCATCTTTCGTTTGAGGAGCAAAGTGTCTACGCCTTTTGACAGCTAATATTGATACACTGAGTGGCTTGTAAGTGCTACATTAATAGTGTCTATAAAAATTATTCATAGCTTTGGCCATGTTCATATTTTAGTAATAGTTGCCGTGGCTTGGATTTTTACACCAATCAGCAGAAAAAAACATAATCAAATTGATCTAATTTAAGTGTAAACAGTAATTGCATAAGTAAATAAGTTAAATTGAGATCATGAGTAATGGATCCAAGTGTGAAAAGCATTTGCTTCAATACACCTGTACCTTGAAGATTTGACGACTTGTACATCAACTTCCTGGTCAAATGTTTATTATGAAGACCAAGGATCATATCAAAACAAATCCAAAAAGAAGCAGTCATGGGTAGGATAGAAAAATGAATATCGTTCAGAGAACAGTGGGGTTCTTTTCAAAATGTGTTTTTTTTTAAAAATGATGACACAATACAAATCCTGTCTTGCACAGGCAGACTTCCAAAAATGAATATGAATGTCTGTGTGATAAAAGCGCTAGTGAGGCTAAAAACAGGCCTATGGCAGCCCTGACAGAGCTCCGGGGCTCATGGTTGAGATGGGAGACAGTGTTCACACAAAAGTTTCCCTGGTACTTCACCAGTTTCATGGTCATGGAAAAGAGAAAGTCACTGTTTGGAAAAAATGCTCACATGATGGCTTGGCTAGCATTTGCCAGAAGACATGTGGGTGACTTAAAACAATGTGGAAGTCTTTTTGATATGATGAGACCAGAGTTAAGCTTTCTGGCCCTCATATTAAATGCTTTGGTGTTGGTGTTTTATATGTTGGTGGCAGCATGTTTCTGTTTTACATGCCTCTCTGAACTGTCTGCATCTGGCAAGTCAAGTCAGTCTAAAGTAGAATCAAGTTGACAATTTGTGCAGTTTTGCAAAGAAAGATATAGACAAACTGAATTGTCCAAATGTGCAAAGCTGATACTGATCGAGCCACACAGACTTATAACTGTAATTAACTAATTTACGGAATATTGACTTGAAAGGATTTGAATACTTGTGCAGTCAGTTGTTTTGTAATTATTTATTTACCTAAAGTCTCTGTTGATCAGTGTCCAAGCGGGTTGAATTCTTAACACAAGTGGTTTATATTATTTAATCAGCAAGTTTGTTTTTCTTTCCTAATTGCATCTAAGCTGTTTCATGTATCAACTGACACCAGAATACATCCAGAGGGAATTCAGGAAATTAGACCCATTCTGGTTTTCCCCACTAGAGGGAGCTGGAGTGTAACGAAACAATTTCTGCACATGAGAGCTATCTCAGATTTTGTCATTGATTATTTTTATGGCCAGCAAAAATCTTAATCTTAATGTTTTCTTTCTACTTGTGTGTGTCCTTTAGTGTGTCTCCTGCAACAAGTCTTTTAAGAAGCTGTGGTCACTGCACGAGCACATTAAGATTGTGCACGGCTATGCAGAAAAGAAGTTCTCATGTGAAATCTGTGAGAAGAAGTTCTACACTATGGCTCATGTCCGTAAGCACATGGTTGGTAAGTGAGGCCTTTTTTCACAGTTCTGCATCACTAATGTCCCATACTGGTGCTGTGAGCCACCACACTACTCTCAGTTCAGTAGGATTGAGCCACAACTATAACACTAGACTTGTTTTCCAAAGGTGCTTATTTGTCTCTTGTCTCTGTAGAATCATTGGATACATTTTCTATACATTTACATCTTTAAATTTAATGTTTCGGAGTTTTTCACTTCAGGGTTTATAGAGTTAAAGGTTGGTAAAAATAGCAGTCTAATTTAGTATGTCATATGTTTATTAGTAGTCGTCTTCTTTATACTTGCAGAACACCTTGATATTACCTGATCAGGTGTATGTAGTTGTCTCAGTAGTGTTTTCCTCTTTCTCTCTCTCTCTTTTACCCTTCTCTTCACCCAAACCCAGCTCACACCAAGGACATGCCATTCACCTGTGAGACATGTGGGAAGTCGTTTAAACGCAGCATGTCTTTAAAAGTTCACTCTCTCCAACATTCTGGAGAAAAGCCCTTCCGCTGTGAGGTAAGATTCACACATTGTGTCCCCGTTCAGACAAGAAATCCTTTATTGTTCTAATCCAGATTGGGTCTAGATCTAGATGAGACGATTCACAACAGTGTCATGATGCACAGTGTGTCACCTGTAGCCAGAGTGGTCACTCGTGATCAGATTCTGGCTTTTTTGCTCACATTGGTTGTGTCTGTTGAAAGTGGCTGGTGTTACATGGAAAGAAAACCGTACACGTTTGCACAAAGCCATACAGCTAGAAAACAGGATTTCCTCATCTGTGACATGGACTAAAAACCCTAAAACAGTGTTTGGTATATTTGTCGTGCTGTAAGCAGGTTGTCCTTCAATGTGATCATGGTCACTTTGTGTTCAGTCTGCCACACACAGATACATTCTAATCTCTACGAGGGGTTTTAGAGTTGAACAGAGCTCATTTGTCTTGTCTGCCATCTTTTTCTTTTTTCTTTCTTGCTTTCACATGCTGCTGCTGTTGAAATGTGCGTGGCTATGCGAAAGGTCATTCCTCTAACACAGAAGACCTGAAACTGAGCATTCTCACCATGACAGTTCCCAACTAGACATCATGCATTTTCTAAGCAGCTTAAATTCCACAGTTGAACGATGAGTTTTTCTCCCAGCAGTTAATTTTCTTTCCTGTTTAAAACACTCTTGTCAGAGCCTAGATAGTAATGACATACTGGAGTGATAATGTACATTAAACATTGTTAGTCATGAACACGCACACCTAAATGTCAACATTTAGCTTGTCCTTTTCAATGTTTTCATTTTGAGCTGAATTCAGTACTGAACGAGCGATTGGCTGTTTTTTAGTGGAGTGACTGACGGTTCCAGTTTTGATGAATTTGCCCTTGTGTGCCTCAGAGAGAGCCTCAAGGTAATTTTCACTCGTTAGTTTGAGCAGAGAAGCCTCCATGCCAGGTGGTTTGTGAGCAACTCAGAATAGTCAGTTATATAACCCTGACTCCAAAAAACGTTGGGACGTTGTGTCAAATGTAAATAAAACAGAATGCAATGATTCACAAAACATTTTCAACCTGCAAAAGACTGTGAAAGTTAACAGGTAAAGAGGTTCATCGGTAACAGGTGATAGTATCATGATTGGGTATGAAAGGTTCATCCTGGAAAGGCTCAGTCATTAACAAGCAAGGATGGAGAGAGGTTCAACAAAACTGCGTGAACAAATAATCCAGTTTGGGAGCAGCGCTAATCTTGGGATAACTGCGAGGAATTTAGGGATTTCACCATGTACAATCATCAAAAGATTCCAAAAATCCAAAGCAATCTCTGAACAAAAGGGGCAAGACTGAAAACCTCCATTGAATGCCCATGACCTTCAATCCCTCAGGCAGCACTGCATTAAAGACTGACATGATTTTATAAAGGAAAATATACATGGGCTCGGGAACACTTCGGAAAACCATTGTTGGTAAACACGATTTGTCTGTGCATTTAGGAATACAAATGAAGACTACTATGCAAAGCCAAAGCCAAATATCAACAACATCCAAAAACACAGCTTGACATGAGTCATCTGAGACGGACTGATGCAATCCTCCTGTATTTTGAATATTCATTCAACCATTATGTCATCTGAGCTATCCAGAAAAGCTAATGTCTGACCATGTCAAATATTAGCAAGCCACACACGCACAGTGTTCACCCATTAACTGGAACAAAAATAAAATGTTGAACTAAAGCTTTTTTGAGACTTTAACCGACGTCGCCCTATGGATTCATTTTGTCACGTTGTGTGTCAGGATTTCCTGGCTTATTTCTGCTCAACAGGGTTAGTTACAGTCGATTATTATATCCCTGTCCTGACTAATTCTGAGGCATTTGACAGATGGGTTGCTTTACTCCCACCCGAGGCCTTTTAATGCCCGGCTACTTGAATGAATGGCATACAGGGAACATGTGTGCATGGGTGGAGCTGCTCTAATTAAACGTTTGAAGTCATCCTACACTGTAGCATGCGATTACGTGCTTATTAAGGGTGTATGTAACATATAGGCCGTCCTCCTCGGTGGTCTTACTCTGTAGTGCTTTGAGGAAACTGCTATATTTCTCCTCATTGATATTTATTTTGCCAGGTGGTGCCATTGAGATTATAAATATCTCACCGCAGGAAAATACCTGACCAAGAAAGCCTCATAGTGCAAACAGTGTGGTTATATGCACCCAAATAATCGGGTTATTGTTGGCTTGCTGCAGTAACCTAATTTAATGTACATATAAATGAGAAACTTGCTTCTTTTATTAGTTTAAAGGATTAAGAGAAATCTTGTTAACACAGCTCGACTTCTGAAGAAACTGGATTTCTTTGTCATGTGTATAATTATCCTGGACTGTGCTCCCTCATGTATATAAAACAATTAAATCCAATAGTTAAATCTTTACATTACAGAAATACAGGTATGTGAAAGATTCAAAGTATTTATGTGTCTGCCCATATGAGTAAGTGTTTTTGTATGCATGCCTGTGTCCTGACCTGATGTGTGCATGTTATCTGAATGCCTCTGTTGTAGAACTGTGACGAGCGGTTCCAATACAAGTACCAGCTGCGCTCCCACATGAGCATTCACATCGGACACAAGCAGTTCATGTGCCAGTGGTGTGGCAAAGACTTCAACATGAAACAGTATTTTGACGAGCACATGAAAACACACACAGGTGAGAAATGACAAGTCTGCTTCTCTAAATTCACCCATATTATCTTACAAGCAAACCACTTGTTCCAGTTTTCATACAGTCTGTTGTTGATGCCCCTTTTTTGACCCATAGAAACTGTAATTTTACAGTTGGACTGTTGCAAAATAACAAACCTACTTCTAGTTTTGAAGCCCTTTTCAACTACAGACACTGAGATACTTCGTACGAAACTAAACTTAACTCATGTAGCGACTGGAAGAACTACTAACAACTAGGTTTAAATTTAGTTCCTGGACTATTGTTCCTGCCAAGATGTTCCTGTTCCAAAGATTGTGGCTTACACCGGCCTGAGAACAGTCAGGATGGAGTCTCCAGTAAATCACTCGTCAATCAAAGACAAGTCTCAAGACTGATGCAACTTGTTTTCAGAATACAAGCAAGGCCTGGCTACTCCTCACTGGTATAGATATAAGGACTTGAAAATGGTATTTGTAATTTTATTAAAATGAAATTTATGCAGGCAACTTTCCTGTCTAACAAAGAGGAGACAACAGGAAGTGAGGGTGTGAGAAAACTGATTCCCAAAGTGTTTGAGTTCAATCCCGGCTAAACCAGAAACATGACTAGATAGCACTCAGCTGAGCTGTGTTGGAGACAGACGTCTCGCCTTTCTGGCATCAGTCTTCCCTTCCATGTCTGCACATCTCCTTTCCAGCATCTGCACTATTTATATATCACACAGTGTACAGTAAATTACACAGGACAACAATTGGATGCAAAAATCATGTTTCATACAAAATAGATTTTTTTTTTATCTTTTCAGTCCACTTTGCTAGATCTTCACAGTTCTTTAGTGAATAGAAACACAGAAAGTGCATAAAAGACTTTTTGTTATTCATTTAAGTCCTGAATTTAGTCTCAAAATATTTTATCAGAAAAGGCCAGTGTTATGAGCTTCAGATGAAGTGTCAGGTTTTTATACTTGTGCAAATCTAAATGCAAATACTTTTACATATTTTAAAACATTTTGGATTGAAGACTTGGCTGAACAACACTGTTCCAGAGCTCAGCCAGCCAGTCACCATACACTGCCTAAAAAAGGAAAGATGGGATGTTTCCAAGATGAACATTACAGTGATAAGCAGGGAGACTTCGCCCAGTTTATGTAATGACAGGGACGTTCCACATCACAGAAGAGCCTTGCATATATTGTGGCTTATAATGACTACCCAGACACATGCTGTATTACATCCCTCTGATTTTCTCTGCCTGCTGCATTGCTATTTCTAAGACCAAACTGAGCAGTGCAGCCTGTACGTCCTTCACTGTTTTTCTTCAGCCGAGCCTGTCGTGGGTGGACACACTGCTCTCTGTTGGCCCTCACGTTTCTATTTGTGATGTGTAATTACACTACCCTCTCCTCTCCCTGCCACTAGCAACCAATTTAGCCTCCACCAGGAGGAGACACACCCAGTCGTGCCCTGTAATAGGCAGCACACATGTTAAACAAAAACTCCCAAAGTTTGGTTCACTGTGCACAGATTTTTCCAGTTTCTAGTGAGCGTAATGTTACAGTTAAAAAAGACAAGCACATTAGCTGTCACCTTTTGATATTCAGTTGGTTTGGAGGAGCTTCACACATTACATGCCAGAATAAGGCATTTACAGAGCCCTTCAGCTGCCTGTTAATAGATGGCTGTGTGGGTGGTAGCAGGCACATTCAGTGGCTCCATGGAGGGAGGTTAATGAGAGCGGCATTCCAACGGAGCTGCTGTTGTTCACTTTCACATCTCTTCTCCTCAAAGTGTGAATTGTAATAGCTTCCTGTGGAGTGGGTGGGTTGACGGCAAAGACCCTCAATTCAAGATGGCAACTTATTAGCATTTTTAAAAGAGACTGAACTGTTACTCTCTGTAGAGAGAAATGATTAAAAGGAAGAAAGTTAACTTTGTCCTTTTGGAGATCTGTAATCAGTTGATTATTTTAAAATTTGTAACCATCACAAAAGATTTGACTCTGATGCCTCATATTGTCTCTGTAGCTGCCTGTATCTTTCTCTCATCAGCCATTGTCCTCCTCACACATCAGTCTTTTATGTTCTGAATCTGTGCAGGAGAGAAGCCTTTTATTTGTGAGATTTGTGGAAAGAGCTTCACCAGCCGGCCCAACATGAAGCGCCACCGCCGCACCCACACCGGAGAGAAGCCCTATCCCTGCGAAGTGTGCGGCCAGCGCTTCCGCTTCTCCAACATGCTCAAAGCACACAAAGAGAAGTGTTTCCGGGTCACCAGCCCTGTGGTTCTGCAGACCAGCGGCCCGCCTGTGCCTGTCCGAATCTTTTCCAACACCTTCTCCTCCTCGTCCTCTTCGTCTGGTCCCGGTCCCTCAGCTGCCACCCCGGCCACCACCTCAGCACCCCTGGGCCTCAGCCCGACAGGAGGGCCCATGCCTCCACGAGGCCCTGTGGGACACACATTCTCCCACGTGCAGCTCCACACATCCCCCTCTCACCATCACACCCACCCCCAGACAACCCAGCAACACCTCTCAAACGCACCTCAACACGCCCCACCTCACCCCCACCACCACCTGGCTGTTCCCCCAGTCTCCCACCTGCCCCCACCCCCAGCCCTTTTCAAGAGCGAGCCCTTAAACCACTGTGGGCACGAGGACAGCAGCTACCTGCACCACATGGCTTCCCCTGACAAGGGCCCCGGAGCCCCACAGCACCACTGAACTGTGCTCCCGCTCTGCAGGCCCACACCAAACCGCGCCTTGTTCCTCCTCTTGTCATAGTCCTGCCTCAGTCTCTCAGTCGCTTGGCCCCTGACATAAGGGTGCTCCTCTCAAACAGATTTACATAAGTCAAGCTACACATACACACCTGTGTATGTGATTCAGACTGATACACCCTCTGTGCACATGTTATTTAAGTAAGACCCCTACTTAAATACCCTGCTCAATTGACAAAGATTTTACAACCTCTAGATTTTTTTTCTTGAACGTTTTCCTAGGAAATCGACACAAAATGATCTCTGTCTGAGTTCTCTATATGTACAATGATGGGTGTAAAGTATCTCCTTTTTCTTAAGCTGCTGATGGAAGTCGACATATGTATTACCTGGGCTTCATGGATCATCAAAGATCAGTGTCATTGAACTTTCCTCTTTTTGTCAATTGACTTATAGTTGCACATTGGTCAAGACTTTTACTTTCTGTGCAGGTCCTCCCCATAGCAATACTCAACCTGGGAGCCTTGCCCCCCACAGAAATGTTAAATGAATGTTGTAACTGGCTCTACCTGGGCCTTTCTTTGTCCTAAGGCTGAGGCATTCCATCAGAGGGGCAACAGCAGTAGTGCAAGACGCAGTGCCATAGGTTACAGTAAGAAGGCGGGGAGGAATTTTTGTAAAGGACTTTGGAAAAAAGGTTTTGTAAATGGTTAGTTGAATCTAGACACCATCTAGATTGCTATAATGGTTAAATGGTGCTTTCCATTCCAGTACATGAAATATTTCTTAATTTTGATTTTCCATTTGATTTTCAGAAGTGTAATATTACAAAGTAACAGTGTATTGTGTCATACAGACCATGTCTTGCCAGCCTGGCTTTTCTACAATGGATTTGAGGTTTGACTAGATATTTTGTGACGAAACTCAAGTTATGCAGGACATGCCATAGGCACCTACCCTCACACTTACTCAAGCACACACACAAGACAAAAGACCATATGGTCACTGATTTACTTACTGTGATCAGTGCAACCTCAGCTTTCAGTACTGTTGGTCAACAGATGCTTTTAGATAACAGATGACTGTCAAATACTGCCACTGTGAGGGGCCACACATATGGCCCCGTCAGGATTTACCCCACCTTCCTTCGCTGCTGTCTAAATGATACGGGTTACCATGTTAAAGGTCATTTGACACACACAGTATACACACCTGGGACCTTTTTCATCACAGTTCTTAAAAGGCAATTATGCATATTCCTCTCAGCCTATATTCCACGGTTTGGTGTGGGGCGTTGTTGTAATGTAAAGGTTTGTTTTTTGACTTTCACCGTACTGACATACTTTGATCCACACAGGCAAAACGCGTGTCTAAATCTGTTGAATGTTGCCTCTGCAGAATGACGGCTGATGAGTCATTCATATGTTTTTGTTCTTTGTTTTTTTTTATGTTCTCTGACAATTTGCTCAGTTTTAAGCTAATGAATGGTTCTGCAGTGTAGATATACTGTTGTTAGCACATGATAGGAAATATCAGGATAAAAGGCAGTGGGCGTACAAATTCTAATACTTGGATACTTCTTGTATAGGTGAGATCAAGTCAGCGCAAGAAATTACATTTATTAATGTAATAGCCGATGGTGTGAATGTTACTCGTTTAAAAGAAGCATAAATGGTTGACAAGTATTTGAATTGAATTTGGATTGCCTGGTTGTAGCCCTTCACCCAGTCTGACGGCTATCAGATGTGTGTTTAGGGGCGACATTGAGCTTTGTGCGTGTGTGTGTGAGAGAGAGAGAGAGAGAGAGAGAGCGTATGTGTGCATGCATTAGTCTCTACCAGTCTGTCTCTCTGGTTGTCCCCAGTGCTCTTGTACCAAAAGCTGCTTTTACACAGTGTGCCCCAATATATGTGTATTTGGGGATACCTGAGATGGACAATAGCAGTAAAATTTAACATGATCCTCTTTCTGCCGCTCGAGCTGAATTTAGTCTGAAGTGGTTAAGCTAGTTTAGAATGCCCCTTTTTTATTTGAGACCTACAATTATCCTGCCATTCCTGTGGGTCTTAATACGGCTGCATTATTTGCTTATCATCCTGCCCCCTTCGGGTGCACTGCTGTGCTTCAGCATTTCGCAGTATGGATCTTTGTCTTGTATTTTTTTTTAAGCCTTTTTCATTTGTGTGTATTCTCTGCACTTTACTGCTGCGTGGGTGAGGCGCAGGGAAGGGAGGGACTGACAATGCATTGTGGAACAGAGTGCAGTTATGGCTGCATGGGAAAGGGTGGAGGTGATTACTTTGAGTGGATGTTTTTAGGCAAGGAAAGGAGGAGAATCCCGGGTGGAGGCGGATAGTGTGGAAGGGACCATAGCAAACGAAGGACATTTCTTTTAGTATGTGCTTAAATTTAATTTCCTATTTTTTCAAAGAAATACACTTTTGCTCCAAGATGGACCTTTCCCTCAAAGTGAAAGCGATGTTCCTCCTGCTTTGGCGACTTTCCACTAGCCCCTCCAAGCTATGTCTGAAATACATTCTTCTGTAATGTTTTTTTTCATGGATTTTTTTTTTTCTTTCCATCATGTCCTGTTTTGTTTTTCAGTTTGCTGAATGATTCTCCTCCTCCTTTCTTTGTTATATAGAATGCACTTTCTACTAAAATTCTTGGCTAGTTAAGAAAAAATAACATTGTATGTTCTTTAAAGATGTTTTAAAAAAATCAATATACTTTTTCCCCTTTGTATTTTTAACCACTTAATGTAGCATTGCGTATTTTATTATTGTATCTGGTACAAAATGTGCAGCTTTATAATGTCCTGGTTTGTCCCTTTTTTTGTATGTTATCTGGAGATTGGGGAGAAGTGAAAAAGTTGGGCCTTTTTTGATAATGTACATTTAACTGACTGCTAACTTTGAGAAGTAAAAACAAGTAGCCATGATTATCACATATTAGTGTGCCTCTTTTTATCTTGCTGTGAGGTTACTGTTGGTTCCCTCATGCTCCTGTTAGCTGGTCACTGGGTTCAGTTTCAACTTTCACACTAAGCTTTGCTGAAAAGCTTAAATTCCAGCTGACTGTTGCAACTGCACAGACTTGATTTAGCTTGAGTGCTATTATTTTCCTTTTTTTAGGGTCACTGGGTTCTTGGCACTACGCCTTTAACCAAACATCTGCTGGCTACACATGACATTGGAAGTTCAGGCAGCTGACTTCTTTGCTTTTCAGAGTTTTTATTTCAGGGAAGTTTTAGATCCTCTTCTTTGTGACTGCTCCATAGTCCATGTGACCTATTATGTGCAAAAACATTGCTTTTAGCAAGTGTTTTGAAAGAGGTTTTTTGCAGGTTACCTCAGAGGGACTGGCAGTTGGTTTCATTGTATTCACAGTGACTTTTCATTTAATCCCATATTATAACTCAAGATGAGCAGCTGCATATGGATGTTGTCAACTACTTATACCACTTAAATATGTGATCAAAGAGTGAGAATATTGTTAAGAAGACAACTTTTCCTGGATATCCGTTTCCCCAACTCAACCAGCTTTATTCCTCCATTAACAGTGTGCCTCCTCTAAGGGCACGTTAAGACATTTATTGTTGCTTGAATACCTCCTGAAATGCTCAAATGTGTGCCCTCTATCACCATAGGTGGTTTTAAGTGGTGCACCAATGAGTCACACAATCCTATAAGGTACCTGAGCGGGCCGATGGGAAGAGAAAAGTGTGAGTGACTCACTGATGGTGAGTGGGTGGTCAGGTAGCGAGGCTCACTTCACGAGCAGAGGAGATAATAACACACCGTCTGTACATCTCCATTCCCATTTGGGTTTGAAAATAGTCAGCCACCCCAGCTGTTAGTCATTACGCCTTGTGCTGTAGAGGAGGGAGGCGTCTGTCAGCAGGCAGATAAGGAGAGGGGGGGGGCTTCAAGTCGTGTTTTTCAGGCGAGCGTTCGCAGCTCTGAAAGTTTCTCTGCGGTTCATTAATCATTGTATTCGCACGCTTTTATCTCGACCGCTGTCTTGTGAAAGAAGCAGCCAACATGAACTCCCTCGCTGGGATGCTAATGCTTCACCGCAGTTAATAAGCGAAAACACACTCAGATGTGAAATGATGTGTCACATTTGATAATCGTGTTATTGCAACCAGCCTCTTAGACACAGCTGTATCCCCATTTCCTGTATCTCCCATATGACAGAGGTCAGAGGTCAAGTACAGCTTCAGAGCAGAACGAGTGTTTTTCCACTGTAGTGACCCAAATCCTTATCATGCTGTCGAAGCAGGGTGTTTTTAAAGATTAGTTCAGTTTGCCAGCACAGTAATAAACACCTGAAACTTCATGTTAAAGTAATTTTTGCTCTGTCTTTAACTGTGTTTGCAGTAGCAGGAAATCCAGCTGAACAGTGTCGTATTAGTTCGGATTATTCAAATCATTTCCTGTGACTGACCAAAGTTTGCTGACCTGCACCTTGTGTTTCCAGACACAGGTTGCACCGCAGTCTTTGCAGCAGCAACAACAAAAGGCGTTTATTCTCCTCAGCCTCACTTTTGCAAACGTGTGTGACGTGTGTGAGTATATTTGTGAGTTTACAATCTGCATGGGATCACAGATCATTAACCTGCAGAAGTGAGGCAAGAACACAAACTAACACTCGCTTCACTAACATACAAAGTCCTGCAGATACAACCACCAAACACAACAATATTTACAGTCTGTCCTCCTTTCTTCCTTCCTTTCCTCCCACATCGCTCCCCCACTTCTCTTGAAATCCTCGTGAACGCGCTCAGTAGGCTGCTATTAAATGGGCGGTCTCGCAGGGCGCGCTCCCGCTCGCAGCCGCTCCGGTGGTTTTGACTGTCACATAAAAGCGCGCGTCCCACCGGCCGACCGGCGGACCTCTGCCTCTGCTGCCTGAGAGACCGGATCAGACCTGAGCCACCACCGGGACCGGAACCAGCTCCGGTGACACAGTAATGCTTTTTTACAAGAATTTCTTCCAGTTTGAAAGAGCTTGAGTTTGATCTGAGGCAGGTTGTGTGTTGTTAATAGAAAGCAGGTTAGTTTAGTGATCAATGGATAAAGTAGTTTGTTATTCCGACTTAAACTGTTAGTAAATGTTGGAAATCTCTTGTGTTCTAGCTTAAATTAATTAATCAGATTTATGAAGGTCCTCAAATATTCCTCAGGAGGAGAATGAGCGATATTATTATCATTATCATTATTATTATTATGATGATGATGACGATAAAAGGACCCTCGGTTGACCTTGTTATGATGATTTTTGAAAGTTTTGATCTTTTATTTTCTGGGTCGACTGCACTTTAAAACAAAGCTGTCTGATGCAAATGTTGCACTCATTGTGTCCTTTTCCGCACACAGACAAAGGCAGCTTGAAGGCGCCTGGCCAGAAACCACATGAGATCAGACATCCACTGACTTCACCCACAATCAAAGGTAGGAGCTGTAAATACTGTTCAACACGCGGCTGCGCTGCTTGTTGATGTGATGTGCAGTTACATTTTTTCGCATGCATGCTTGCAGGATCTGCATGGAGCCCGGGATACATGACCTCATGATTTCATGAGCTTTCATGTTTAACGCTCTCTTGCGCTGCAGCAGGATGACCCCCACCTCCTCCTCTTTAGCCTAAGCTGAAAATACTTTTTGCAGAGAGACATGCTCTGGCGGATGCTGCCTCCTCTGGTTTGAAAGTGCTGCTGGCTTGGCTGCTTTAATTTACATGATATTCAGATTGTGTTGTCTGTATGTGAAATCTGATTCCCCATTCTTGCTCTATGTATGCACTGATGTTTCCCACACAGCCATCCTCAGTAGCCTCCACCTCCCTGTGGCCTGCCCTGCGTGGGATGTTGCAGAGTGGGAGAGCAGGAGGGGAGATTTGATGCCACTTGGCAGCTGTGGATAGTCAATCATGGGGGATTCATTCTTCAACTGCTGTTATGTCCCACCTCATCCTCCAGGCGAGGGGGAGCCCCAGAGGTCCAGACGCACCGAGATCATGGCCTCCCAGTCCGCTCACATCTCCTCCGACAAGCGCTTCCTCATCTTCTTTGACTTCGACGAGACCATCGTGGACGAGACCAGCGACGACATGGTGGTGCAGGCGGCCCCGGGTCAGCACCTGCCCGCCTGGCTGAAGGACACCTACCAGCCGGGCCGCTACAACGAGTACATGCAGCGCGTGCTGGCTTACCTGGCGGAGCAGGGCGTCACCGAGAGCGACATCCGCAACGTCATGGAGAAGATCCCGGCCACACCTGGCATGCTCACGCTCTTCCAGTACCTGCGCGCGCGGCCGCAGCAGGACTTCGAGGTGGTGCTCGTGTCCGACGCCAACACCTTCTTCATCGAGTCTTGGCTCCGGCGCGTCGGGGCCCGCCAGCTCTTCCACCGCATCTTCACCAACCCGGCCACCTTCAACAAGGACGGCCGGCTGGTGATGCGGCCCTTCCACTCCCACGACTGCATGCGCTGCCCCGACAACATGTGCAAGCAGCGGGTGGTCAGGGACTATGTGGGCCGCAGGACGCAGGAGCGGGGCCGCCCCTACCAGAGGATCTTCTACGTGGGGGACGGAGCCAACGACTTCTGCCCGGCGCTCATCCTCGGCCCCCGGGACGTGGCCTTCCCGCGGAGGGACTTCCCCATGCACCGGCTGATCACGGAGACTCACGAGGCCATGCCCGGGGAGTTCAAGGCCGTGACGGTGCCGTGGGTGAGCGCGGAGGAGGTGGTGCAGAAGCTGAGAAAGCTGGTGGCAGAGTAGAGGCAGAGTAGAGCCAAAGAGAGGGGATGGAGGAGGGGGGGCAGTGACACTTTGAGTCATAATCTCAGGTATAAAATAGTCCCAGAAATTAATGCAATAAAATCACCTGTACTGTCAGTGAGAATAAAGTTTATGGTGTCACCTTTTGCTCCAGAGGTCATCAGCAGGTTATTGATTATGGAGATCTGCCACTGTGGCCCCAAAGAGTGGGAATCAATGACAGATTCAATGCTTTGCTTTAAAAATCAGATTTTAAAAGGAGCATATAGCTTTAAATCTTCTGGGCATTCGCATCATAATCATCCTTCAGTGGGACATTGAGTGTTATTCTAGGTCAGGAGGGAAATCTGTGTGACTTTGAAAAGCAATATTTAAAAATGTTATGGACAGTTCTGTGACTTGTTCCACTAATAATTAGAAGTGTGTTTTCTCACAAACTGCACTTTCCTGTGAACAAGAATATATTAAATTATAATCTCACTAATTGAAATCTGATGACAACGGGCATTTTTATCACCAAGCTTCTCAGACAATTTGTGTCCAATTTAGAAATGTCTGACTATGTTGTACAAAGTGTTTGTTTGTTTGTCAGTCTGTCGTGTCTGTTTCTGTTGTGAAGAAATTATTATCACCAGCCGGAATAAAGCCATCAACTGAAACTCTGTGTCTGAATTTATCTTCAAAACTCATCGACATCCAGGTGGAATAATTCATAACCACCTCGATGATAATATTCATGTATCTGTGACAAAGAAAGGCCACATTTTATATATGAACAACATTTCTTTTAAACACACTTCTCTTAAACTCACTTCTCTGAAAGTTTAGGCAAACATTGTCCTGAGCACATCAATCATGCAAACAGCTACATATCAACCCTGCACAGATTAACAGTGGTTCAAAGTCTTATGAAAGCAGCAATAATTAAACAATCTTATGTAAGACTCATTAAGTTTCAACCATACTGGTGTTATTTAGTTTTCTGACAATTTACATTTTATTAGTTGCCATTATTTGTATGTCAAAGTTTCTGCAAATATTTACATATAATTAGCTTTGCAAATCAATGTTAGGTAGTTTTTTATGTATATAGGG
This sequence comes from Centropyge bicolor, assembly GCA_037975185.1. Lineage (NCBI taxonomy): Eukaryota > Metazoa > Chordata > Actinopteri > Pomacanthidae > Centropyge > Centropyge bicolor. The sequence continues at coordinate 3,031,917 of JBBMOC010000042.1, forward strand.
ATCATTTAGTTTAATTAACTTAATTAAAGTGTTGATATTGTTAATTAAATGTCAGAAATAAATGGCTACTATAAATCTATTATGCTGGTGTATACAGATCTAATCTGAGTAAACACTTTTTAATTATTGTGCAGTAATAAACAGCCTTGTTCCCTAAACACACATAGACACACATAGGTAATTATTTTCAGGTATACTTTATGACTAACTGGAGTTGATGGAGTGGATGAGTGTTGAATATAATGAGTGAGTGTCCCCTGGTGGTCTTAGTGTGTAACTACAGCTCTCTCTATGTTTATATTTGTATTTTTTAAGCTGTTTATTGTTAAAGAATCCCGGAAGTATTTTATTAAATCCATATAGATATTATTATAGTTAGTATATGTATATGTATAGCCTATATGTATGTATAGTCTAGTTATATACTATACATATATATTATGTGTTATTTATTACATGCTTCTGCTGCAGTGAAATTACAGGAGGCCATATTAGCAATTTTCTGCTAAACATGTTAAAAATAAAACCTGGAGGTCATCAGTACACAAACTAAAATTTGACTAGGGCTGAATTACGCTGTACCAAAGAGGACATGAACATTTCCAGCACTGGGGGGCGATAGTGAGTATAACGTCAAATGCTTAGCTCAATAGAGGAAGAAAGCCGGAAGTAGAATCTCGTACGCATGGCGCTATTTGGGAAATTGTTTATCTACTGAATAGAAAACCAACTTTTATCTCGTTTTGAAAACAATATTTGTTGACTGCATTATAACAGACTACAGGTAAGTCGGGTTTGCAGCCTGCAAGTTATAGTTTATTGCTTTAAGTTATTGTTAGCTAAATTGCTAAACAACAACGTAACTGAAACGTCGCCGCAAAGTCATTCATTTCAACACTTGTTAGCCGGCTAGCATGCTAGTTTTTGGCTTACTAATCGCATAGCGAACACACAAAATAAAAGTTTTTACTTATCAAAAACTTCTCACTTCAGCTAAATTTCACTCTGATATTTTTTGCTGGTGAAAAGTATCTGTAAGCTTCATAAATGCTAACTAAACCGTGGCGGTGCGTGTGATGCTACATGCAAAATTAGCATCGGCTGTAGTGGTAACTTAGGGTGCACAGCAACACTTAACGCTTAGGTAGATAGATATTAAAAACTGCTGTTAGCTCACTTAATGATGAACAGTATTACTTTTTGAAAGAAAGTAAAGCAGTAGTGAAAATATACAGTTGTATGTATATACAAATGTATAGCATTGTCTTCTATTTCCACATTAGAGATAGATATATCACCATTGGATCTTTTATCTAAAATGTCATTATATTGTCCGCTGTTATTGGATCGTATTCATATATTAACTTTACCAAAAAATGAAACCCACTAATATTCAGTAAAACATGACCCTTTTTCAGTTCTCTATAAGATGGAGGCTGATCTGTATGACGAGTTTGGGAACTACATCGGTCCAGAGCTGGACTCAGACGATGATGAAGATGATCTGGATGCAGAGGACAGAGATGTTGATGAGGTACATTTCAATATCAATACAAACTGTAATGCTTTCACACGTATAGTATAAGCACACATGTCATGGTAATAACTCTGTCTGTGCAGGGTGATGAAGATGATGATGATGAGCCTGCTGATGCTGATGATGAAGTCCCGGGTATGGAGGTGGTCCTGCATGAGGACAAGAAGTACTATCCTACAGCAGAGGAGGTTTATGGACCAGAAGTGGAAACCATTGTCCAAGAGGAAGACACACAACCTCTTACGGGTTAGATGCAAAGAAGAGTGTAATCTGTATTTGCAGATTATTTTAAAGTGCATATTTTTTTTGGTTATGTAATTCACATACTTTCATATATTTACAACTCTGTGAATAGGATGCTGTTAAGGTAAACACACAAACCGTAGTATTTTCTCTCCACCTCAGAGCCCATCATTAAACCTGTGAAGAACAAGCAGTTCACCCTGATGGAGCAGGAGTTACCTGCCACTGTTTACGACATGGAGTAAGTCATCTGCATGAATGTGTGCTTGATGCCCTTGTTGTCTTCATTCAGGCTGCAGCGGATACATTTAAAACATTTCATTCCATCTAGTGTATTTGTCAGTACAATTTTGGCTTTTACTTGTGTTTGCTGCGTGTCTCTCAAGCTGTGATATCTCTCCTCTCTCTTGGCAGATTCCTCGCAGATCTGATGGATGGTCCTGAGCTAATACGTAACGTCACTCTGTGTGGTCACCTTCACCACGGCAAGGTTAGAGCCTCCCATCCGGCTGCTTTTCTGGCTCAGTTTCTCTGTTAGCTGCATGTTTCTAGTCAGGCTCTTCTTTGGCATTTAGCCAAAGAGGACATGTGTTCCTAAGATGAAAAATTTACGAGGATAGAAATCTTTTGGAGCATATGCTAATAACATGGCTGCACTTTAAACTCATTTGTGACTCATGGGGATCTAATTAATTTGTTTATTCCATTCAGACCTGTTTTGTGGACTGCCTGATTGAACAAACCCACCCAGAAATCAGGAAGAGAGATGATGTGGATGTGAGTGTTCACTATAATAATAATCATATCTTTGCAGTTTATTGCACTTCTGTATAAAACAGCAGAAACTAAGTATGACTTTTGACCTTTTCAGCTCCGTTACACAGACATCCTCTTCACAGAACAGGAGGTAAGTGGTTTGGACAAAGTGTGACATAATTTTGACAACTTCACTTGAAGGGGGGAGGTTGCATGACCTTGTTGCTACAAATGATCATTTTGGGAAAATAGTTTTAAACTGATAGAATTATGTTTCCCTTCCTGCATATGTGATTTCTGGCTTCTGCTTTTTCCATAGAGAGGAGTTGGAATCAAGAGTACCCCCGTCACAATGGTCCTGCCAGACTCCAGAGGCAAATCCTACCTTTTCAACATCATGGATACACCAGGTATTGTGTGTCAGCTGAATGTTTTCTTTCCTGAATGTATGTTTTGTACATGAGCAGAAAGAGATGTAACACTTCCTGTCCCCTTCAAAGGCCACGTGAACTTCTCTGACGAGGTCACATCCAGCATCCGGATCTCAGACGGTGTTGTCCTCTTCATAGACGCAGCAGAAGGAGTGAGTCACTTATCTTTTCTTTATGATGTTCTCCCACTCCTGCACTCTCTCTGCACATAATGTTTTTCAACCCTTCATATAACTCAGACCTTTGTGTATCTCTGCCCAGGTGATGCTGAACACAGAGCGTCTGATCAAACATGCAGTTCAAGAGCGTATGGCCATCACCATCTGCATCAACAAGGTGGACCGGCTCATTGTGGAGCTGAAGTTGCCCCCCACAGATGCTTATTATAAACTTCGCCACATTGTGGATGAGGTCAATGGTTTGCTCAGGTAATACTTGAGACTCATAATGTCTACAGTGTCTGGATAGAATGAATGACTTTGTGTGATTTAGTGCTGCACATTGATGGCTTGATGTTTCAGCGAGAGCAGTAATGTTGAATGAAAGGCACTCTTGACATTGTCGATCCATAAAAATGATTCTAAAACAGGGACGTTCTCCTTTATGTAGTGACTGTGATTTTTTGCCTGTAGTGAATATCAGACACTTCATGGTCGCTCATTTCTCTTCCTTCTCAGCACATACTCCACAGATGAGAACTTGGTGGTGTCTCCTCTCCTTGGAAATGTGTGCTTCGCCAGCTCTCAGTACAGCATCTGTTTCACCCTGGGGTCCTTTGCAAAGATCTACTCAGACACCTACGGTAACACGGCTCCTAAGCACGTAGAAACAATGGACTGTCACGACCTCTTCTCATTTCATGTCTCGTACAGTCAATAAGGTATTAACTAACTCCTCTCTTTGTGTTTACAGGTGACATCAACTATAATGAGTTTGCCAAGAGGCTTTGGGGAGACATTTATTTCAACCCCAAAACGTGAGGAGCTAATTTGGATTTCAACAGAATGCTAATATTTCATGCAAAGCCATCCTCCTATTTTAACACATTCTTACATTGTCTCTCATTTTCTTTTCTTCTGCTCAGCCGCAAGTTCACAAAGAAAGCTCCCAGCAGTAACTCTCAGCGCAGCTTTGTGGAATTTGTCCTGGAGCCTCTCTACAAGATCCTCTCACAGGTTGGACATGTCTAAATTTTTTTTTTTTTTTCAAATGTGTAACAAGGCAACACAGAGAGTTTAGCACCATCAAGCCCCGTCAGGCAGCACTCTGTGTGCAACCCTTACCCAAATCCTTTTTTTGTGTCTAGGTGGTTGGGGATGTGGACACATCTCTCCCCCGAGTTCTGGATGAACTGGGGATCCACCTGACGAAGGAGGAGCTGAAGCTGAACATCAGACCTTTACTGAGGCTGGTCTGTAACCGCTTCTTCGGAGAATTCACTGGTATAGTTTTATTTGTTTTTCTCTGTCTTTTTTGTTTTGTTTGTGTCACTGTTTTATTTGTGATTTTGTTATTGTACATTAAGCACAGGTACTGTATAAAGTAAAACCAATACTGTTGAGAGTCTCAGAGGCACTGGGTCCATCTTACTGTTTCAATGTATCTGCTGATGATTGTAGTTTTGATCTGAAGATCTTGCTTTGATAAACATGTAAAGTCAAGCATGAATGTCTTTCCTCCAGGTTTTGTGGACATGTGTGTACAACACATCCCCTCACCACAAGAGGGCGCTAGGAACAAGATAGAGCACACATATACAGGAGGCCTGGACTCAGACCTGGGGGAGGCCATGGCAGAGTGCGATCCTGATGTGAGTATATTGGAGGCAGCGCAAGAGTCTCCTGTTTATTGGTTTGTGAGAAGCAGATACGCCAGTTAACTGCAAATAGCTGCAATCTGTTACTTGTCAAGTTAGAAGTCAATGGTGTCCAGCTGCTCTTACAAATTGAGCCAACAGGCTGTTTTTAATTGGCTTGAAATGAATGAGCTGTTAAATAAGCCAATGTAAGACAATGACGGCCATTGATCACAGTTTTCCAAGTTCCATTTGGAAGTCTTGCTGCCTGGCTAAGCCCTTTAATATTTCTCTAGGAAGAAACAGTACATTCCAGTGGTAAGACTTTCCTGCCCTATTTTCTGTCTCTCTCTTATCCCTCTTTCCTGCTCACATCATGTCTGTCACCCTCAGGGTCCTTTGATGTGCCACACCACTAAGATGTACAGCACAGAAGATGGAGTTCAGTTCCATGCCTTTGGCAGGGTGCTGAGTGGGACCATTCAAGCGGGACAGCCCGTCAAGGTTTTAGGAGAGAACTACACCCTGGAGGATGAGGAGGATTCCCAGGTCTGCACTGTGGGTCGTCTCTGGATCTCAGTTGCCAGGTATGCTGCAGGAGTTTGGTTTCCTAAGTTTGTAGAGTCAGAAATCCATCACTGTTTGACTTACATCTTACCATTCCATCCATTTTGTTAGATACCAAATTGAAGTGAACCGAGTGCCTGCTGGCAACTGGGTTCTCATCGAAGGCTGTGACCAGCCAATTGTGAAGACCGCTACAATCACAGAGCCCAGAGGGAACGAAGAGGTGAGACATAAGAGAGAAATAACATTGAAATCTTAAAAATATCTTGTGAAGAAATGACATAGTTCACATTTAAATTTTCTCTGACAGGCTCAGATTTTCAGGCCGTTGAAGTTCAACACAGCATCAGTGATAAAGATTGCAGTGGAGCCTGTAAACCCGTCAGAGCTGCCGAAAATGTTGGACGGACTGAGGAAGGTCAACAAGAGCTATCCGTCTCTCACCACAAAGGTATGTCACCCCTCGGGCACAGTAGTGGGTCCAGTTCTGTATTACATTGAGATTAGAAAAGATCTGAGACATGGAGTGCTTGTAAATAAAAATCCCTGCATCACAGCCTGAATAAACTAATAAATAACCAAGTGATAACTGAGATTACATGTTGTACAATATAGATCACCAGCCAGCTTAGTATGAAATAAGGATCTTGAAGGCAAATATGAAGAGTAAAAACTGATCTCAACAATAGTTATGTCGCTACTAAACTTAAATTATAATTGACTGTGTCTTTCAGGTGGAGGAGTCTGGAGAGCATGTTATCTTGGGGACAGGAGAGCTCTACCTGGACTGTGTCATGCACGACCTGCGCAAGATGTACTCCGAGATCGACATTAAAGTAATTTTTTTCACTGCTGCTAGTGCTCCACTGTAGTTGTATTTTCAAGCAGTTAAAAAGTGGATAACAGTATTTGCAACAATATGCATCAGGTGTTCAGTTTTGATAACAGAAATTTCTTTACAAACTTGATTCTCTTCTTAGATAAAATTCCAAAAAAGACAACCATAATTTGAAGGTGTGTAGTGGAGCCTTTTTCTTTGTGTAATTCCGCTCATTTTTTTCCGCAGGTGGCTGACCCTGTTGTGACTTTCTGTGAAACAGTTGTGGAGACATCGTCACTCAAGTGCTTTGCTGAAACCCCAAACAAAAAGTATGCATCAAATATACCATTTTTTGACTTTATTAGCACCTACAACAACATTATTACAAATACGCAAAAGCTGCTTTGCTTGGACTTTCACCAGTGGATCAAGTGCTGAGTCACCATTGTATTACCTATTTAAGTGACAGATAGTGACTTAACATACGTTATTTCAGTGTAAATCTTCACTTTTGAAAAGTCAAAACTCTATAATAATGTTCTGTTAAAGTTTCTCATTCCTTCTCTGACATGAACTGTTGTTAAGACTGTTAGATGAAGTTGAATTTCTTGTTAAATTTGGCCACTGTTTGGAGTCACTGTCAGAGTTGGCCCTTCCCTCCGGCCGAGTGTCTCCCCAACCCAGGATGAGTGATTGACAGCTGTGTAATGTGATTGACAGGAATAAGATCACCATGATTGCTGAGCCCTTGGAGAAGGGGCTGGCTGAGGACATCGAGAACGAAGTGGTGCAGATCACATGGAACAGGTATGATGTAGAAGATATTACTGTCACACAGCAGAACTTTCAGTGATCTCTTAATTAATTGAAATGATGTAATGCGCCCTTCATGTTAGATGTATCTGTAGATTCCCCTCCTCTCAGTCTGATATGGTAGAAGCCTCATTAATTTCTCCATATTTCAGAGCCACTCTGACAGATCATTCATTCTCACTGTTCCCTCAGTTTGCAGAGATAAATGAGCAGGCATGTAAGAATGATGATTGGTTCCTTGATTAAATGCTGTCATTTAAGAAGGTAGGGAGGTAAAGAAAGGTCCAGAGCTGAAATAGTCATTTAAAAAGTGCACTTAATGGATTTATTGGTAATATTCCTCTTAACTCTATAGTTGTGTTACCCAATTTTCTATAAGTTATTATGTATAGACCAAAAGGTGTGGACACTCTGATTTGCCTTCCATCAATTTTCAAATTTTTCAAGTTGGACATGGAAGTGAGATGGAAGTGTGTTTTTTCATGCCAGCACAATCCCAACTGATTTCATTTCGAGCTTCAAAAACTGGCAGAACAACTTGACAATCAGTTTCAAAGTCAGATGGGATGACCCACATTATTAGTAATTGTGGATTTCTGCTTCACCTCATCAGCTTGAAAGGGCTGCTAGAAAGACTTGAGTGTAAGAAATGTTAAATATAAAAGCCAGGTTCAATACTGATTAATATCTTTAGGTAGAAAGTGTACAATAGATTCACAGTATAGCTTTTCTGTATTTGCATATTTAAGCGAAGGACAACCTTCTGTGCATTGTGACAAGTGTGTGCTCATTAAAAAAACCTCCTCAGTATATTGATCAGTTCACTCACAGTAATTGAATCATACACTAAAAGCATGCATGAATTTGCCCGTCCCTGTGACACGACGAGCGCGTGTGTCTCTGTGTGTGTTCTGCTCGAGAGTGGCTTCCTGTCAGTACTCAGCTCATCTGTCAGGCCATCTGGACCCAGCGGTGCCAGCATGCGGCAGCGATGCCAGAGAAGTGACATACTTCACACACCATTAAACTAAACCTCCGCTCTACTCCTCCTCTTCCATTAACCCCTCTGCCCCCCGATCAACCAATCTCCTTAATGTTCCAGCTGACATAATGTGCAGACCTACTTTCAACCAGTGGCTGTTGTGTTTCCTCACGGCAGGAAGAAGCTGGGAGAGTTTTTCCAGACAAAGTACGACTGGGATCTGCTGGCGGCCAGGTCTATCTGGGCCTTCGGACCGGACACCACAGGACCGAACATCCTTGTAGACGACACTCTGCCCTCTGAGGTGAGTTTTGTACCAGCCAGGCTGATGGATCACAACTAAACAGGGTTTGAAGTGAAAGTTTCATTGTAAAGTTTCTTCACATTTTGTCAGATAAACAGTTCAAAACTCTATAAATACTTTATTTACGAACCCTGTAGGTGGACAAGGCGCTGCTCGGCTCAGTCAAAGACAGCATCGTTCAGGGTTTCCAGTGGGGCACCAGAGAGGGGCCTCTGTGTGATGAGCGTGAGTTCTCTCTTCTTTTCACCTTGAACATGTTGGTTTAAGGAATAAGACTTGGTGCTGAAATTTCCTCTTAACCAGAACATCCAATCTGTGTCACAGTGTGTATGTGAGCTTTATGCGTTGTGCACAAGGAAAACGTGTTTTTCCATGTCATTGTTCCGTTACCATGACTACGTCTTTCTGCTGCCCTCAGCCATCAGGAATGTCAAGTTTAAGATCCTGGACGCAGTCATTGCTCAGGAGCCTCTCCACAGAGGAGGGGGCCAGGTCATCCCGACAGCCAGGAGAGTCGTTTACTCCGCCTTCCTCATGGTGAGATCATCCCCCTTAAGCCTATTCTTCTCATCATATTCCATTAGGTCCTCCGGACTTCCTTTTCATCCTCACTTTCTTTAATGTTCCATTACCGTGATTACAGTTTGGGATTTTGCTGACGTGCGTTCTTTTTAATTGTAATGCGATAACATTCCCCCTTCACAATTTTGGCTTCTTTCCTCATCTCCTTTGGCTCTTTCACCGCTCTCATCATAAATCCGTGGGTCAGCTGTACATGGCTCAGCCATACTGTGTCTCCAGGCTTTTGTCATCACTCTAATATGTGGGCTCCCTCGTGTCACAGGCCACTCCAAGGTTGATGGAGCCATATTACTTTGTGGAAGTTCAGGCTCCAGCTGATTGTGTGTCTGCGGTATACACAGTGCTGGCTCGAAGAAGGTTGGTATACTCTCTTTGTGCTCATATCTGGTATTGACCCTGACAGAATTTTAATGCAATGTCTTCCCCTATTATTCTACAGGAGATTTTAAATATGTGGTCCTGTGTTTGTCATCTAACAGGGGTCACGTCACCCAGGATGCACCGATTCCAGGGTCTCCTCTCTACACCATTAAGGCTTTCATCCCGGCCATCGACTCCTTCGGCTTTGAGACTGACCTTCGCACACACACACAGGGACAGGCCTTCGCTCTGTCTGTGTTCCACCACTGGCAGGTACACGAGCCAGCTTTCCTTCTGACTGTAGCCAGGTTTCATCAAAACAGTCCATCCAAATGTAGAACAAATTTAAACTACATTACCAGGAAATTGGCAGAACAAAAGGCAAATTAATGTGTGATTCCATCCATTATCGTTGTCAGTATTAGATAGGTATGTTTTTTTTTAATCTTTAAACAAAATAACATAACATATTTACAAGTTACTGGTTGCTGTAATTGTTCATCAGGCTGTGACGAGATCCCTGCTTAATGCAATTTCAATGGAAGTGACGATCCACAGTCCTGCATTCTAAATTCTAAATGAAGCTATAATAAGGTTTAAACAGTTGAAAACAGACAAATCATGTGGCAATTTTCCAAAAGTTAGTCTTTTAAATGCAAATACCTTCATTGTTTTACTAACCCTCCAGTGGAGCTCAGTAAGGAAGCACTGCCCTGGGAAACAAAATTGGAAAGACTGCTACCTGGAAAAGTAATACCCACTTGGTTTGAGTCACCGGCTGCTGAAACATATTGGCTTCAAACTAAGCGGCTTGTGGATTTTTGTCCCCCATCAGACAGATATTTGTGTCTATAATTTTGGTGTCTTTCTGTCGCCCACCCTCATAATCACATGCACAAAAACTGTCACACGTTTATTTACTCACATGCACCAACTTGCACACACACAAAACTGTGGCAGCTTGTGCAGCAGAGTGACCAACCTCGTGCATGTCTGCCACTTTGGCTAAATTGCTTTTGATGTGGAGTAGAGCGGAGTGTTGAGTCATTAAGTTTTAAGTATAATGTGGCTGTCACTGTCCCTGTCTGCCATGTCTGACGTGTGTTTGTGTCTGCACTCTGCAGAGCTGTGTCAGTGAAAATTAACTCCACTTAGGGAGAATCAATACTTCACAGCAAAGTCATTCGTGTGGAAGAGAGAAAAAATTTTTTTTCCACAGTACAATTATTTAATATTTTCATCCTGGTAACTTTATCCCCTTGAGGTGAAAATTAAAGTGTTAGACAAGGAAACAGACATGAATTATTTATTTTACACACTCATCCAAACACCAGAAAGAAGAGGAGTAGTGTAGCTATAGAGCGATCCTCAGGAGACAAACCATTGTTGTAGTTTTTGATTTTTGCAGAACCACCGATTTGTACAGTAATTTGTCATATATTGTCTGTCATGGGATTTTTTTCAAGCTCAAATCCTGATACACAATTTGTGTTGTAAATGAAACATCCTGCACTAAATGATAGGCAGTGCAGTTAGTAAATCAGATTTCCCCTGGGAAAGAGATATATTGCCTCATCTTGGGTCAGTCCTGAAAGAGAAAATGTACATTTTCCCACAAGTCACCCCTGGGGTCCAATAGCAATCACCTTGACCATCTCTCCCCACATTAGCCTCCAAAGGACATCGACAGGGTTTGAACCTGACACAATCAGCACTGTGAATCTTCTCCTCCTCCTGAGACTGAAATGATTCCTGTCCAACTGCTCTAGAAAATGAGAAGAATATAGGTGTCCCTGAACTGTGTTGTTAGCCTCATTAAACTCAAGAAGCCATATTGTGGCTCCCTCATTAGTGTGATTATGCACTGCCAGCACTGGCATGCTAACAGCACAGTGTTGAGTTACTGTTGGTAGGAACTCTCTTCCATCTGTTGATTGGGCTTCAGCCACTCCATTGATTATTTTTTTCCCCTTTCCTCCCAGTTTTAATCTTTCCCCCAGGCTGGGAACGTCTTATTAGTCCACTCTACCCTACTTTTTTCAGATCCAACACTCCTCTTTTCTTCCCTCTCTCTTTGCATTTAGGGGGAATGTATCATATATCCATGACAATGAGATCACTTTGTGAAGGTCATACTATAAGCTCCTTAAGAAAATGGGTTTAGCGAATTAATTTAAAAGCCTGGGAACACTTACTTCTTCTAACTCAACCTGCTAACACTGCATTGATGCTGCGTTGCTCACAATCTGATGGAGTGACAGCTCTGACACATTACTTTTTCCATCGTGTTGATGGACGCACTCCTGACTCAGTAACAATGGGACGGACTTGCAGCTGAATCAGATATTTGGTGAAAGGTCAGAGCCACTATTAGAAGTGTCCACTCAGTTTGTTAAAGCTCAAAATGTGATGTGTGTTGTCATGTTGTCAGATTGTTTGCTTGGCTGGATACAAATGGTTGAATGTCATAGCTGCCGTTCGCTCCTTCTCTCTGGGTTAACTAGATTTTGTATTTGCTCTCAGATCGTCCCCGGCGACCCTCTGGACAAGAGTATCGTGATCAGGCCTCTTGAGCCTCAGCCTGCCCCCCACCTGGCCAGAGAGTTCATGATCAAGACCCGAAGGCGCAAGGTGACTTTTCTGTCAACCTGTTCATCACTTGGTTTTTCACAGTTGTCGATACATTTTTTTGGATGACTGATATCCTGTGTTTTTTATTCTGCAGGGTCTGAGCGAGGATGTGAGCATCAGCAAGTTCTTCGACGATCCTATGTTGTTGGAGCTGGCCAAACAGGACGTGGTGCTTAACTACCCAATGTGAGACAACACTGAGTGCAAACCATATCTGTAACCACCAAAACCTCCATGAGTCACTCAACAGCAAATCCTACTTTTTTAGGGATGTTTGGGAAATTATCTGACCACAATAACACTGAGCCCATTCAGTGGTGTCATAGATTCAAGTTACACAGTGGATATTTTATTAGCTTGTCTCCCGTTTCCTAATGGAAATTCCCAACCAATCATTTTTAAAAGAGGAGCTAACCCGTATAAATCATTGGACTGATGGAAACCATAAAAACACACAGCCCTGACTGTCACAGGAGAGTTGTTGCTCTTTCCCTTTGGAAAGCAGCTGTATTTGTCAAAGATTGCAGAAGTTTGTGTCTCATTTCTTTTCGTGTATTTTTGTTTTTTATATGTACAAATTATCATTGCTTTTGTAGAATAACTTGAAAGGCTTTTTTAAAAAAAAAAATGGATGTCATTGATCTGGTAATTCTGAATAAAAGAAGTCTTTGTGATTCAAAGAAAGATTCCATTGTTCCACATTTTCTCAGACCGTGAACGAAACCACATCCGCACAATGATGCTACTGTTGAGGGCTTGTCTGTTTGACATATACTGTAGATGCAGTTAGTCTGTCATTGAGTTCAGTGGACTCAGTTCTCTGTCTGTGGGTTGAGACGAGTGTGAAGTTGGAGTTTTGCTGATGGTCTGACTGATTGCTGTGTCTGTTTGAGACGTTGTGTGTCGTGACTGATGGACAGGCTGTTGGATGGTCGGAGGCAGGCCGAGAGGAGCCAAAGGTTAGAGTCCCATGGCCGAAGTAATGGAAAAAGAAGGAATGATGTAGCAGGGCAACAATGACAGGTGTCAGTCTATAAATCTTTGAGACATATTGAATGCCAATAAGAGAGTGTTGTTTACAGCTGTATCCACGGGGGCACTTCTGCAGGTGCTGTGGGAAACGTGACGAGATTGTGGAGTAGCCAAGACCATGTCAACAGATTTGTCTTTCAGAGGAAAATAATCACACAAAAGAGATGATAGACTAGTGTGAGGCTGATCTCCAGTGTAGTTTTTGTCACACTAACTAATAAATACAAACAATATGATGGCTGCACAAGACACACCTCCCAGCAACCAGAGTAGATTATAACACATGCTGTGATTGAGATTTTTTAAAAGATGATAGCAAAAGTCAAAATACATAACAGATAAAAGGGTTCAAATGTTTCTCCAAATCGAAATAGAGTTTAAACATGAACAATTCCAAGATGAAAAAATATACTTTAGTATATGTGAGACTGATAAGTAAATTCAACTCTAAAGAATTATTGGTTTTTTTTTAGTTAAATAAAATGTCCCTGCTGTTCTCTCTTTCAGCCTTTCACTCAAAATATTCACAAAAAAAATCTTACCTTTTCAAATGAATTCTGCAGATGTCACCTGCAGGTAGAAGAACTAATGCAAACTGCACAGTCGGCCTTGAACGTTTACTTCATCTGAAGTCTTTTTGTCCGAACACACAGTGGAAAAGCGGATTAAGCTGCAGGAGCGGTTCGAGAGGGACCATCTGCTGTGAAACGTATGCATCACAACAGACGTGATTTCAAGCTGACTACAGCCACTGTGAGAGATGAAGCTGCCAACCTTTGGAGCCTGAGAGTATTTGATCTTTAAGACGTATATATTGAGTGGATAATCACTCTGAAGTGCAGCGTTTAACTACACTTAGAGATGGTTGATGTGTGAGTCTTGTCACACGCTCAGAAGACTGTGGTGTCTGAACGGCTCAGTCCTTCATCAGTCACCGCTGACACCCCCCCCTCCCCTCCCCTCCCAACAGTCCTGGAGGTGGTGGAGATGGGGAAGGTAAAAACTGGCTTGGAAAAATGGCTTGAGCTCCTCTGACATTTGGACTGAATGTCAATCCTGTCCAGAGAGGCAAGAGATTTTTTTTTTTTTCAGCAGACGTGGGTAGATGGTGATGGGGAATTCTGTGCCCTTTTCAAAAGCTTCGGGGAAGGAGAACTGAAAAGATTGAGGATCTGCTGTAAACATGAATGCACCATTAAGAGCAGCTAAGTGCAATGATGACTCCTCTCATCTTTCAGGGTTTGTATCCTCTCACCTCTGCTTCGAACTCGTCTGCCGCCCCGACACAACGCGATCAACTCTGCACATGTGTTAAATAAACGTGCACTCAGACGACATGGTCCCATCACTCCTCCCTTGCGCTGGCGTGAGCCGGGATCGTGCCGGGCCCCGGGCGCTGAGACGGATGGCAGCAGTTCTTGCCGGTCTGAACACGAGGCCCCGGAGCGCTCTTTACAATCTGTAGTCCCTGTGCTAAATATAGACAGGAGCAAGCCTCTGCCTCGGTGTCGGGCCGACCAGGGGCCCCCACCTCCTGCAAGTCAGGCCTTTTTCCCCTTTTCCTCTCCACCTCAATCCCCTCTCACCCGCCTCATCAGTCACCTTTCCCTGGAATCAATCCGCCCTCTGCTCTCACCTCTCCTTCATCTTGTCCCGTCTCTCCGCACCTACACACCTCTGTGGCTCCGGCGTGCGTCTGTGACTCAATCACACTTGTCTCTTCCTGCTAACATCACAAGCAGACCTTTCCCTCCAGAAAACCCAGCCTAAAGTAGGAGGTTACACGGAGAGTCCGGTCAGGCAATTTCATAGATACAGTCAGATAATAGGGAAGTAATGGTCAGTTGCACAAATCATTAATAGACCTACAAGCTAGATGGAGATGATGATGAAAAATGAGTCAGCCTCCAAATAATGTCATGTTTCCAAAAAGTCTGCAGGCTGTGAATAACTTGGGTTAAAGTGAGAATATATCCAGGACCCCCCCCTGCTGCTCCTCCTAGAGTCAGAGGGTGGGAATTAGCTTGAATGGATTTGTGAACCAGAGCAAGTGACTGTTAATATATTTTGTTAGAAAGTCATTGAAATGATCAGAGAGATGCAACACTGAGATGCTAAATGACCAAGACGAGGCAAAACAACTACAAAACATTGCAGCTGATTCAGTCTCAGTGTCAGGCTCCTGTGAAGGACAGGTGGGGGGGCCTTGTTGTCTCATACTCTGACCATGACTGTAGGTTAATTGGTATTACAAATAGCAGCTGTTATAATTTAATGATATATTATATTAGAATATTTAAAGTTGGCATTTATTGACAATACTGAACAAATAGTGTAACAATTAGATTAAAACCTAATTTCTATATAAAATGGCAGCCCAATCTGACCCTCTCATTCAAAAGTTTCCCAACTCGTCCCTAAAAATTACTTCACTTTGTCCTTTCACCAAAGAGCATCGTAATACGCTCTGACATCTTGAGTAGTCAAATGTAGCCTATCCTACAGAAACACAGGAGGGGGCGCCATCACTGCCCAGCAGGTCAGTGACAATATGAGGTCCATCAAGGTCGGAGCTGCGAGCAAACTCACAAAAAAAAAAACCCACAACCCACGACCACATGACCGTGTGACTCCTGCACCCGAGGGCACCTGAGGGACCAACAATACTGAATCATTGTCCAATCGCAGAGATCAGAGGATGCAGAGGTCAATCCATCTCCAAGCTTGGCTCACAGACTGATTGAGGCCGCACATGCATGAGTGCCTGCTGCACAATAATGGGGGAGGAATTTATGAGCAACCGTCGTTTTGAACAATCAAGCCGCAAACGTACAGCAGCCAGTTTCAATACGCCAAATGTGCCATGTGTGTTCCCGTCCTCGAGGCCTTCCACTAAAGCAGATTGAGACCAGACGCGGGCCCTCACACGGCGAGCTGGTTACAAACGGTAAAGCACCTCCAAATCATTTCCACTCATGTCTCAGCAGGAGGCTCTTTATATGGAAGCACAGGCATCATCCGGCGACGGAGCCTCGGTCGTTTCCTGGGAACATGGTCTGCGGCCTGATGGCGAGATCTGTCGTTTTTGTCACGGGTCGTCAAGTTGTGTCACTTCCTTTTCCATCCTGTGGGCTACACTCATCAAATCTGCACTTTATCCACAAGAACAACTTCAGTCCCAGCGCTGCGTCTTTGGGGGCTACCACAAACCAAACTAGACCAGACCAGACCAGACCAAACCAGACCAGAGCCAATCAGGTTCAGAGAAGAGACTGTTGTACTGTGCTTCTTATATCAGTTTTTTCCCCTTTTAATTTTCCCCATTTAAATCTTTATATAGTAATTTTAATTTTTTTCTATTCTACTGTAAATTCGTCAATAAAATTACCTTTATTTGCTCAAACTTGCTTAGTATTAAAAAGTCATTCGAGTGATTTTGGCTTTTTAATATTGTGATGTGAATCAGCTCAAAAATTTTCAATTGAAGGTAAAACATGTGAAAATTAAGTCACCTCAAATCAAACACACAGAACCACAGTGATCCTAATAATACACATATATTAATGTATAAAGATATATGATTATGATTTTAAAACGACACCGTAGAATTAATATAATAATGATTTCTGAGAGGCTGTAAACACAAAGTGACGGTTTGCCCTTTTTTTTTCATGGCAGATGTTCGTAGACCCAAGATGTGTGACCTGGCGGGAGCGCGCACTGTCAAAGACGCGCCCGCGCGCAACCTCCTGCTTTCCAGCTCTCCTGCAAAAGACGCCGAGCATCCAGCTGTCAGTCACCCACACCCCCGATCAGCCAGCCGGTGCCAGACTGGACCAGAGCCTGATAAATAGGAGACAAAGACGGGGCTGGATGCAGGTGGAGCTCCAGTGATCAACAGATCCGCAACTCCGGGCTCCAGGAGGAGGAAGAGGAGGCACCAGACAGACAATACCGGAGACAACATGTGAGCCATATTTATCACCAGATTCTGGAGCCAGTCACAGATATGCACCAATGAGCCCTGCTGATTTGCTTTTAATCAGCCGATGCACGTGTTCCTGGCAGCAGAGGAGCTCCAGTCTGAGCCAAAATGATCCGACTATTGTCCCGCATCGCTGTAACGCAACGGGCCCGCAGGAATTTTGGCACCGGTTTTACGCAGCAGACCACATAGTTTAATCGACGTTTCCTCGACCGGAGACCGAGCAGAGAGGCGGGCATGGACACAGAAAGCTCACACACCTCGTAGTGATGCTCTGAGATGAAATAAAAAAAAGAGCACAGTGAGTGAAAACACCCTGCTGGTTCCTGCAGAGAAGTGGAGCAGAGCATCAAACCCTGGGATTCAAGTTTGGACCTCACCAAGTCCCGAAAACGACCTTCCCCTCCCAGAACCAGGATCATCTTACATCTTAAAGCATCTTCACAGACTCGCATAAGCGGTAAGAATTTGTCTATTTATTCCCTATATTGTAGTGATATGTATTTATTAATTAATTTCTGACCCAATGGAAGCTGTGGTGAGAGGACGCACCATTTGGCACCATGACGCACAGACAATGGTGCAGCTCTGTGCTTCTTTTCTGTTTTCATTTACACTGGGTTTTCTTTATTTTTTATTATTTTTATTATCATTATTTTTTGCACGTGTAACATTTGGATAAAGGCCAAACTGTGAGCAACAAGAGAGCAACTTCTCTCCACAAACCTGCTTTTGGGAGGCAGCTCCAACCCGTGCGTCTTCTAGACATAAAGCTGCTAATTAGGAGTCCATATGCCTGCCCATCACTCACAAATAAAAACGCAATTTGAGCCTCGCAAAGCCAAGTTTTGAGACTGAGCCACAGTGTCTCACAATCTTTTGTTCTCAAACTCTTTGAGCAGGAACATGGTGGAGATGGGCGGTGCAGGGACTCTCCTCGGGATTTGGTCAAATCCTGCAGGAGCTGTTCAAATTAGTGGAAGTGCATGCAGACTTTATAATGACTTTATTGGTGCACTCCTGAGATTAATTAACAATGAATATATTCCACCACAGTTTGCAGCTTTGCCTGCAGTGGGTTTTTTTCAGTTTCAGGGCTTTTGTAGTGATTTGTCTTGAGCAGCTCAGGCTCACATTATCAAAATCTATAGAGCTGAATATTTAAAATAGGATGGCACAGGTGCTAATTGAAACAGTAGTTTTTATTATAATTAAACAGGTGCTTTGTTTAATAACTTAAACAATTCCCTAGAACATAGAACACCACTAACAATGATCATTTCAGCTATAAATAATTGCACAATTAAGCTTAAAATATCTTTAATATGTGCCTCTGTGTCCAGAAAACCACCCTCAGGATTTTATTTATCCATGACTGGTGCCTTTACCCATGGTGCTCTAGCTTTAAAAGCCTTTCACCTCCCTTACAACAGCATGTGCCACCATACACATATTCCCTGATTCAGTGATTATCTCATCATTTCTGAAGTCAATATATCAAAAGAAACACTCCCACCACTCGCAGCGCTTAACCTGGGGAGCAACCAGCGCCCGGCATTATTCACCGTGATGAGAAACCGCTTCATTGTGCTGGGTGCCTTTGAAATATGCCACATTGGCTTCTGTGTGGAGCATTTGTCAATGCCACGGCAGCGACGGCTCAAATGTGAGCCACCGTAATGAGTTCCCCCCCCCGTGCTTTGGAAAATTCTCGCTATATGTAAAGTCATTGTGATGGATTGGGCTATTGCCAAATGAAAGAGCTTAATGCTAGTGAGCGATGCTTGGTTTCTATATAACATATGGATGCTATGTATTTAGGCAGAATTTATTCTTTGGGAAGCTGCCAGCAGAAGCATATCTACCTCCATTTGCCCTCCATTCCTTCTTCTTTATTTCCATCCAGTAAGTGCGGTTTTGGCATTTCGCAGCCTTGCATACTGTAGATGTAATGAGCGTTTTCTGTATGTGAAATTATTCCTGCGAGGCAGTCCATCTCTGTCGCCCGCCAGCCCTCCCACCTTGTTACCCCTGCGCCACCCCCCAAGACCATTATTTCCCTCCTTGTGGATTGGAGGAGGAACTTGTACCAATATGGGAGGAGGGGGAGTCGACCCCTGTGCACTCCAGCACTGAGAGAGAGATGAGGAGCAGATTCTGTGTGGCAGCCAGGAAATGCCCTCATCACTTCAGTTACTATCATCAACAATGTGTCCACTTTTCATTTACGATACACAGCACTTTTCCTTATCGTTACACTTTTGGAGGCACTGGTGCCAAAAAAACTCATGACCTGGCAGATATGAGTTATAAATTGTGCATGGGTGTTTATTAAATGATCAGGCGTCCTGGAAAATTTTGAGAAATACGACATAGTCATAGCTGACTGGTGATTATTGATAGTAGATAAGAAGACGGACGTTTGAAGCTGTGTTTCCTCACTGATCCAAAAAATGTCTTGTTAATAATCAGAGAACATCAGCATTGACAAAGCGATGCAGCAAAGTTGTGCCTCGACTCACAAATTGCTTGATGAAAGTATGAAACTTAGAGCAAATTACAATTTTACCTGCTGAACAGGTGGAAAAAGCACCAGTGGTGGAGGAAGAACTCAGATCCTTTACTGCAGCTACTACCATAAAAAATACTCCATTACTATACATTTATTTTCAAGTCCTGCTTTGAAAATGTCTATAAGTATTAATAGCATAATGTACTTAAAGCATCAAAAAAAGGTCCCTGTTTTTGTTATATGAATTCTTATTATGGATGTCTATCTTTATGTGCTGTTGTTGTTTGGACAATCTTGATCTAAAGGTAACTAACTACAATATTCTGTCTGAATTGTACCATCAAATGGAAATCCTCAAGTAAAGTACATGTACCTCAAAAGTATGATACTTTAGTAAATGCACTCTCATACATTTTGAGACTTAATATCATGAAGGAATATAAATAATTTTCATCGTTTTAAGCCTGCTGCAAACCTCAGTAGACCTCAGCATAGAGCTTTATGATACTCTGGATTTAATACTATACTACTGAATTCTTAATGACGTATGAGCCAAGGAAAATCAATATCACCATATATTGTAGAATTTATTATCCTGTTGCTCTTTCAATTTTCAGTTAAAAGCAGAATAATACTCCGGGGGCCTGTGATCGATACTAGTGCCTTGAATTGAAAGCAATGAAACCTTTCAAAAGCAGAATACATGGAGCTCCATAGTTTCATTCTTTAACTTCATGCATATACATGGAAATGAAAATGCAAAGTGTAATGTCATGTTAAACTACAGTTTTCATTCCCAACCAATCAAGATAACATCGATGTGAAAGCTCCGTCACTCGCAGCCAGATGTGCATAATACAGAAGCACACACCAGCATCCGTCATAGATGATAGTTCTGAATCCTAAATTGCCTCATTTCCACCATAAAAAAAAATCCTCTAATCTCTCTAATATCACCAGAATATTATGTGAATCCAATTCTCTACCTTTATGCTGTTATTTTAATGTTTTTATGTTAATCACTTGCAATTAAGTCAAGGCATTTACAATTATCATAATTGTGGAGTGAAATGTCTGCGGGATGTGTTTAAGTCAATTACATGCTTTATAGGCAGCTATTTTGAATAATTGGAGTAATTCACTTCCTGTTTTTCCCAATTCTTCCCTTCAGAATGTGTGATGTGGAGCCAGTACAGTAAGAGGTAAATTTTATGCTTTTAGCCACTACATCTAAAACATACCCACTTGTATATGAGGCGCAGGTGTTTTTGCTGCACAAACATAGGCAACATGTTATGCTTCTGGCAACTCAAATATGTGAGTGATTGATGACTGCAGTGTTGGGGATGAGTTGAGTTAAGCATGATGGGAGTCGTAGTCGCCGCCGCAGCCTTTCCTAACTGGCTTTGTGCAACATGAAACATCAAGGTATTATGCCTATATCTTGTTTAGCAGATGTGAGCACGCTGCCAGCCTTAATCCTGAGAGTGCAGCACACAGAGGGAGAACTGTGTCTTTATGCCTGCCAACTAGTCTGGATTCACTCTGCCTGACACTGTGTACCCTGCTCTGCATTTTCTGGTTGCCAGTTCGTGTAAACGACATTAAAGTGAGAGCGGAGGGAAGGTGCTTGGCTCTCTGTGTAATTACCAGGTGATTAGGACTGTTAGAGGTCATCAAATGCGCCAGGTTTACTCCCTTTTATTTAAAGCAGGAGCTGCGGTTTAGAAGTACTGATGAGGCCGTTTTAAAGTACAGTATGGATGTGATTTATGGATTTGGATGATGTAATTGAACTATTTCTGGAATGAGCAAATGGCAATTTTCTGGGAGAATAGCTTCATCCTGAAGACTGAATGAATGTAGTAAAAATTTGTTCCGTAACGTTGGCATGAAAATAATTGGTGAGGCTTCTGATACGTGCCTGCGTCTCTTCAGATAATTGTGAAGATTAAAGCTGGATCGTAATTAAATCGTCATTAAATTTAGAAATTAGGAGCTTCACGGTTTGAGCCACGAATGATAAAGATTTTGACCTTCATGTCCCTAATTTAGCCACTTGTGATATTGATGGATTTGTGCAGTCTGAGCGTGCTTCGTGTCCAAAAAAACGGCTGATATTTTTGGGGGAGACTCCAAACATTACGATGAGCTGGGGAGGGCTGAGTCGTGCTCTCGGTGACTCAGGATGACTCCTCAGGAAAACGAGCCCCGCAGTCGGCCCTGACCCTTCCCAAACAGACATGCTTCCAGTTGTGTCGGTGCACGTGTCGCCGTGATGCCACAGCAGATCTCTGAGTCCTTAATTTGCACCAAAAAATGGAGGAGAAATGTCTGATTTTGCAGAGACGATGGGATTCCTGACCATCATGATTTGCATGTGGCGGCATGTGGATGATGGTGCAACACACGTAATCACATTGCAAAAGTAACAATACATTCAAATTCATATTGTAAGTTCAACTCAAAGTTTGTCCATAAAATTACACACAAATGCTTTTATACACCATAATAATGCTGAATCAGTCAGTATATTAATGGATTAGCCTGTCAACAAAAAAAAAATATTTGCCAACAATTTTGATATTTGATTATCATTCAAACTTATTTTATTAATTAAATGCCAGTTTCAATTCACCAATTGTAACGATTTGCTGCTTCATTTCTGTATAAATTGATTGAGATTGAATTTCTCTTTAGGCTCTGATTTTTGCCACTTTCTGACATTTCAGCGGCTAAATATTTAACGGAATAATTGGAAAAGTAATTAATTAATTTATGGTGAAAACAACCCTAATTTACTTTCCATTCAAACTAATCAACCTCAATAAATTTAATTACTTTGATAGATAATATGGATGGATCACATTAGGACTCCAACAACTGATTATTATTTTATTTATTGAGCGGTAATTTTTTTCCGTATTAACCAAAGAAAAAGTCTCATCACGAGTTCCCAGAAGACCAAAGTTAATGTAAGTTTTCCGTCTCGTCTGTCCAACAGTCAAACAAACCCAAAAGTATAAATCATTTCCGCTGATATGAAACAGAGAGAAGCAGTAAATCCTCACTTGGAGAAGGTGTAAGCAGCAGAGACGTGAAGAGAAAAATATGGAGACGGACGGAGAGAACCCCACCGAGTGTGGATGAAATCAGATGTCACTTCCACCCAGCCTGTGCTCGTGAAGAGATATGGGCAGTCTAACAAATGAAAACAGTCGTGAAGCTCCTTCCCACCGGGAATGTCACTATAACACACCAGGATCAGCTCCGACATACACACCGTGAGCCCGAAAACACACACACACACAGATGTAGTGAGCCCTGCACGTACAGAGATGTTTACGCTCCAGTCAGTGTTGAACATGCATATTCAAACCGATATGTCAGACTCATGAATCTGTGCATGCTGACACATTTACATATGAGCCCGGCTGTCGTGGCCCAGGCTGTGATTCGGGGTGACAGGTCTTATGCCACTTCCCTGAGGTCAGTGGAGGGGGCGGAGCCACAACGTGACAGGGGTGAAGGCAGAGAAGTGCCTTTCATTCAGCTGTCAGCCTCCAATGACAAAACCTTCCTCTCTGTTTTAGTCACATTTCGCGTGTTCAGCGTTGGTGAGGTAACATCCACTCAGCTGACCAGGCTCAGGTGACTCATACCTGTTGTTTCACTTTTGTCCGTGTTTCATCTCGTGTTGTCACAGCAGGTTAGCTGTATTCCTAACTTGGATTAGTTCAGAATATCAGGTTTGGTTTGGTGGTGCTGCTCCAGTCATGTGGTTTAAGGTCAATCTGTTGTTTTGAGTGTATCAGTTACGGGTATATTAACATATATAATCAATTTATTGATTCATATTTAAGTCTCAATTAACCTGCTATTATTTTCTCAGTTAGTTGATTAATCATTTTAATGTTGGAAATTATGATTCCCCGAGCCCAGGCTGAGTGATTTTAATATCTCCTTTTGTCCGACCAGCAGTCCAAAGATTTTCAAACAATTATCAGATATGACAAAGAAAATAATTAAATCCTTACTTTACTGTAACAAATTACAAATTAGCAAGATAGTTGCTAATAAATTTTCTTCTGCTAGTGTACCTGATTATTCCACTAACTGTTTAAGCTTCATTGGAAACACAGATAACCTCACATTTGACTGCTATTGGTCCATATAATGATAAAAAATATGTGAATGCAGCTGCAGTCTGTTGGACTTTAAATGATATCAGACAATAAAACACATCACTTATTGTGCAGAACAAGACCAAAGTAGACATGTGTCAGAAGTATGAAAAGTAAAAGTGCACATTATGCAGCTGAAATGACTGATATATTACTACATATGATATCAGTGGATTATTATGAATTAACATATAAGCAGTGTTTTAATGCTGAAGCTGTTTGAAAGAGAGCTTGTTTAAAGTACTTTTTCAATGTTGGACACTTTTATCTATAAGAGTTCATTGTAGAATCTGATCATATGTTTCATATGTAAAATCATCTTTAGTCATCCAACTTGTTTCTATAGCTGTCAAATCAATGTTGGAGCATAAGGCAGCATAGAATAGAAGTACTCAAGTAAAGTAGAAGTAGCTCTAAATTGTACTTAATTACTGTAGTTGCATCCCACAGATTTAAAAAGGCTCCAGTAACATTTTATTTTCTTCACACGTGTTATTGATTCAAGTCATTTCTCCACATTTACACACTTGAACATCCTCCAGATCTTCGATAGTTGCACTTGCAGCCGGTCAACTTCCCGCAGCTGCTAACCCCATCAAAGCTTTATTAGTCAGACTTTCAGAGAGTTTAAAAGGTTTAAAGGGTGTTGAACAAACTTTTCCAGCCTGGTAAGAGAGACATCCTGAGGGCAGCACTTATTATGTGTTATTTTGGATTTTTTTTTTTTTAAGGTGACCCAATAAAAATCAGCTTCAGGTCCAAGATGCTGTTTCAACTTTCAGACACCCACAGCAGTTAAAGTTTAAAGTGCTCAAAGTTTTCACAGTGTGCAGCCATGTGACTCGCTGTAATCCTCTGAAACACATATCGACATAGGTGCAGGAGGAAGGAGGAGGAAGGGCGCAGAGATTTCATTAAACACACACAGTCACCTTCATTATCGGAACAAACACACACACGCGAGTGAACAGCAGAGAGCCGCTGACACTGTGGAGAACATATTAGAATCCATAAGGGGATCTGTGACACAGCGCTGCACACGGCAGAAGGCATGCGCTGATCCGTCCACGAGCGCTCACGCCTGATTGGCCCAGCTGGGACGGCCACGCTCGGGCGATGTCCCCCTCGCTCTCTGTCACTGGCGGAGCTGAGCGGAGTAGCCAGGTTCACAGACCGCGGCCGACACCCTGTCACCGCCTGGCCTGGCACACTCCGCCACACACTGAGGCAGCAACACACACATACAGATGCACAGAAACATGCATGTGAGGAAAAGCTGGACCACGGAGCAGAGAGAGTGGATGAGGGCACGCGAAGGGTCACGTGATGTCCGAAATCTCATCCTGCAAAGGAGACTTTTTTAGGGAGTTTTTATGTAACAAATGCTCATATTACTCCCATTTCATCAGTGCTGTGTCAGCTGTTGCAGACCCTCCACCCCCTCCCCCCTCCTCCCTGCCACTGTTGAAAAGTCATGACCTCCATTTCTGGGTCACACAGCTAATTATTTAGCTCCTGATAAATGCTGATGAGGCTTTTCTCAGTCAGACATTATGGAATTTTCTGTAGAATCTGTTTTTTTTATCAAAGTTTTTTTTTTTTTCATCTCCACCTTTGCGAATACAAACATTGAGTCATGTTTGCATGTAGCAGCTGAGTCTTTCTTTTTTTAAGTTCTCATGTGAATCAGCAGAATGGTGACTCTTTAATTTCTAACAGAATAATTTTGCTTGATTGAACAAATACGAGAGGTGACACTAATCAAAAGCTAGAAGGAGACGAGCGAGCGCAGGGTTATTTTTAGCTGCTGTTCCATATACAACATGTTCCTCCAGACACTATGATGCTCCGGGGTCACGCTCAGTGTTTACTCATCTCCTATGGAAACCTCATACCTTACATTTAACTGGAGCTTTACCGGAGCCTCGGAAATAACTGGAATAAGTTTTGAGGATGTGTTGCAGGAAGAGTGTGGATCAGATCTCATTTGTAAACATGACAGGTGTTATTGCTCAACAAGCTGGTGCTTTCTGACGGAAAGTCGGCGAGTTAATGAACCAATGATTGATAAAACTATTTTTTTTAGGGGTGGAAAAATGAATCAATTAGCCAGCAATTAGTCATTAGTCTGCTGCAGTGTGATAATTTACTGTTTCTGTAAAAATACCTCACTTATTGCAGCTTTAAAGATGTGAAGATGTGATGTTTTTCTTTCTCATCTGTGAATATAAACTAAACATCTTTTGCTTTTGGACTGATGGTCAAACAAGACAAAATGACCTAAAGATTAATAAAAACAATTTTGCACCCTAATTTTAGAGTTTATTTTGATAAATGTATTCCTTCAAAATTGAACCTCTTTGCCAAATCGTGTGAAACGATCTCATTAGAGCTCTACATAGCGATTTATTTCTTTATTTAGTGATAATTTCTTATTGAGATCATGAGTTCCCACAACCGAAAATCGATGTCTGTAAAGTTTCTATTTTATGTGACGCAGTCAAAAAACTGCAATTTATGTATTACTTACGATAATGTGAATTGAAAAAATGATGAAAGTGGAAAACATCACATCCTCTTGCTCTGAGAAGGTACAAGAAGCAGGTGCATGAATAGTTTGAGAGACAAAGAGAATCCAACTGAATATGGATGAAATCAATGAATTGAGGCAATGATCAGCAGATAATTCACTAATTGATATATTTTTCATTTTCAGTATTGACAGGGTGATTGGAGTGTGATTGATTCAGACAGAAGTTGCTGATGCTTTGTTACCAGTGAATTGAGGAAAGTCCCCCATGTGCAACCTTTCAGCTTCCTCTTGTCTCCACATTTTTGGGAACAAAACACCAAAGCAGTGACTCCTATTGTTTTTTTTTTGTTCTTTCCTGTTACATCACAACACGTGATGTGTCTCCCAGGACAGTCCTGTCCTGTCCTTTCCTCTCTGTCTCGTCTCCTGGAGTCATGTTTAAACAAAGTAACATTCATACATGAATGGGCTTCCATGGCCACGAGGCCTCAGGATGATCCGAGCCTCAGCCCACCATGGTGTGATGGGGAGGAAAAAGCCCAAAGGCACGCACAGATGCTCTCGTGCTACTAGTGTAGCCTTGATGATAGCCTTGCAGCTAACACTTCGAGACTCTACGTCTAAAACCAAAAAAAAAAAAGGGAAAACAGATTCACTTGACAGAAATGCTGAAGGCCTAACTTTAAATAGCTCAGTGCCGTTTCTGTTTTTTCTTTGTTTCTGTTTATTCTTGGTTTGGGCCTCTGCTGCACAGGACCATCTTGAATGCATTTAGTAGTCGAGGGAACGGAGCCTCTCTCCTAAAGAAGCCTTAAGACAGACCGTTTACATAAAGATTACATAAAGAACGTGTTTGTTCTGAGAATGATAATGACTTAGAGATTGTATGCGCAGGCCGTAGGGGAGAGCAGCAGCAGCAGCGGCAGCAGCTTCCTCGGCTGGCACGCTGCGACTGTCTCTGGATCTCATCACCGCTAACGTCTCAGGTTTGGCACGGGGGCACAGGAGCAGTCGTGACCCCTCAGCTTCAGCCCACCTCTGTGTCCGGCCCTCGGAGCAGACGCACACATTTCCCCCCCCGAGGTCGGCGAACCTGTCTCATGCACTAAGCCTGATGATTTATCCCGTTCAGTACATATTCTTCTTCTCCCGTCTTTAGAGCTGTAATCCTTGGCAACACCCAGGGACACTGTGCTCACAGCGACTGTGGTTTAATAGCAGAGCAAACAGTCCTGGAGCAACAACTTTGTCAGAACACAACAGAGCAACTGGTGTATGTGTGCAAACAAACCTATGTTGTTTTAACAAAGAATAAAAAAAATGTATGGATAAACAGAAAAGGTAATGTATAGTGAAGTTGGTTGGACAAAAAAAAATCCCCAAAATGGCCGATGTCTCCTTTTTCAGATGCATTTCTGATAACTGATCACAGTCACTGCCAATGGCTGTGGCAGCTGCTTCACAATTAAAGCCACCTTGTGTTTTGCAAGTTGAACAACTTTCATAGCAGTGTAGCAGCAGCAGGAGGATACTCTATATAATTTAATATTTAACTCAATATAGCTTTGACACAGTGAGACGTTATCAATGTGATGAAATTGCTGTGGATCACATGTGTGATCCAGTTCCTGTGAACACCCTGTGTGTAGGTAGACATGTGAACCGAGTGCAGGGATGGTGGACGACTAATAAAAAACGCTATATAGAGAGATAATAACTGAATGTAAATACACTGATGCAGACAAAGTGCAGACAAAAATATTATCAAAAATTGGGCTGTAGCAGAAATCTTGTATCATGAATACAAAACGACTCAGAGGCGGTTTTTCCATCTTACATTATACCCTCATGCATATTTTATCTCTTATTATAAGAGAAGCCATACGAAGCCCTAAACGAGAAGTGACTTTATTCTGCCTGTATCTTGACGGAGGCGAATGTAAGCACGGCTCTGTGCGGTCTTTAATGTGATGTAGGGGATTTCATCAGGTTGCCGTACACGCCGGGCGCCTCGGCTCGGCTGCGAGGCGGCCTGTAGGATTTGCCTCAGGCAGCAATCGATTTATGCAGTCTATAGTCTCAGCTCCGAGAAGGTGTGGTTTATGTCTTCAGGCAATTCTTAATCAGTCTTCTTTTGGTTTGTGCTGTGCTTGTATTCCAACGCGATTTTTTAATACTGATCTTAACCGTCTGATTGAATAAACATCACATTGCTTTAAGTCTAAACATGGCCTCAAAATACCTCCTCAGTTCTATTTCAATCCGTCCCTCCATTATTTTCTCTCTGTCCTTTCTCTTCTCTTTGCGTTGCTCTCTCTCTCTCGTTGTGGCTGGACGGCATCCAGGCTGTGTTGATGACAATGTGAGCCTGGCTTCTGTCATTTCTGGATTTCAGATCCAATGTCACTGTGAGTAAAATCCAATTTTTGCACAACCAGACCTGTCAGTTGACATGGCAAGCATGATCGCCTGATTAAAGTTGCATTGGAACAAGTGTAACCGTAGGCGAGAACATATTGCTGCAAAAAGGCTCTTTTTGTTCTCCAGTCATTCACTATGTTTCCGTCTCAGCTCCTCCAGCCCTCTCATGTATTTTCAATCCTTTCTTTCCTCCCCTTTTCCTGCATCCTTTAAGTGTTTTGTAGGAAATTTGATTGCTCAGATCCGTTTGCATTCACTCGCCATCTGCTGAATTTGGCTGTAGCTGTGAATCAATTCTTAATGTTGGCAGCTTTGCATTGACTTGTCTGCTCTGTTTCTCTGAGCCTCCATTTCATCTTTTTCTTTTTTTGTGGTCTCTGGTACGTTTTGATCTCTAAACAGTAAACAAAATAGCGGTCCAATCCATGACTCTCATTAAAAGACAGCTCAGAGAGACGGCACCTCAACCAGCAATAACAGAGAAGGAGCCAGGGTGTGTTTCTGAATAAGAAATAGGGACTGAGAGCTACAAACAGGGAGAACAAAAGACAACAGATTTCTGGGAAAAGTTGTGTACATGAAATATGGAAATATGGATTATGTTCATCGAGAACTTTAAGACTTTACACAGATTTTTTTAATGGCATGATCAGACACCAAATCATTCAACTCCTTAAGAGACAATAAGAAACAAAGCTAATTTATAGCAATGAGGAAAAACACCATCTCCAGTTGACTTTTGAACATGTGCAAAAAATCTTTAGTAATTGAAATAACCTGCTTAAAGGCTCATGAGTTTCTCTAAGAGGCAAACTTTGGAGACATGTGTCTGAACAAGGCTTCTGACTTATAGAAGTGGAGACAACGTGTATCTCTGTTAACTGTTTTTTTGTGATTCAGCCACAACAAAAAAAATCTTCTTATAATTAGATTTAGTGTTTTTAAGTTGCACTAAACACACATACATCTGAGGCTGAAGACCTGTGATACAAAACTTGTTGCTAGAGGAGATGTCAGGGATCACAAAAGTCATTAAGTGTCTCACCAAAAGTGATGCCAACCTGTCCAATAGTTTCAGTCTGGACCAGAGTGATAGACCGACAGAACCAAAGAACAGACAGTCTCTCAACATATGTCGGCATCATGGCTAAAATCAGGGTTGCTGCTATGCTCTTTTATCCTTTTACCTCTTGACTCTCACCTGGTAATCTGTCATTTATAGTGCCATGTATGTCTCTGTGTGCTGGATCTCTGTGAAGCTTCTTAATGAATTCAGGCTGAACTCTGGATCAACTCTGTCTCCCAGCATTGTGCTTTGATAAACCTTGGCCCTTCCCGCAGTCGGGGTCTTCAGTCAGCCCGCTCTGCTCCTTAAGGCGAGTACAGTGGCAGTGGAGTGATAGTGGCCGTGGTTCAGTCAGATGAAAGTGGATGATGTCTGATGAATGGTACGCACTGGCACTGACTTATCGGGAGATCCTTGTCCTTCGTCATTCGCGGCCCAGACATAAATATGAATGATGTCAAAAGAAACAGGGTCAGGGTCGGTGTCTGCCAGCACATTAGTATGTTCTTTTGATTGGGTGTCCCACAACTGGAAGGATGTGCTGGAGCATCCTTGGGTGAGATGCTTAACCCCAAGCAGCTCCCAGCAGAGGGTTAAGTATCCCCTCAAGGCGACAGACAGACTGCTGTTATGAGCAGACAAAATGTTCAGAGATGTGGTGTTCTCCTCTCTGAGATGGTTTTAGGGAAGCGATATATCAGTGATTCAAGCCTTCAGAGTAAATTCTTCCCAGATCTGACTTCAGTATATTGACATGTCATTCATATACTTTGATACTGAGAAGTTGCTATATGATGATTGTTCCTCTGTGAGATATCATTTGACTTCTTTAGCTTTTTGAGCACCTGCACAAGCTCACATTATATGATTGTAGATGCATCTCAGCACAAAATATTGCAGAGACTATCTCCCATTATAGACTTAATTACTATGAAATGCTGCTGTTATTTTTTCTTCTTTATATTAATTACATGAAAATCAATGTCTTTTATGGCTCTTGTCTGAACCCATTGAAGCAGGTTGGTCTTAAAGTGTCCTTTTTTGGAAGTCTTTCGAGAGATCTTCTCTTTCCATTATTGCAAAATAATAATGCATGAGAAACACTGATCCTAGTCCAGAAATTGTAATCTGCATAAAAGAGAGTGAGAGAGAGAGAGAAAGAGGGCAGCTGGCAACAGACTGCTCAATCTGTGGACCAGACACCACAGGTGGACGAGAATATTGGTGTTGAGTGAATCATTCGCGTCAACAGGGAGACTCATTTGCAGATTATCGAGGGTTCATGTGAACAGCTTAACCCAAAGAAAAACCTTAATTAGAATATGGAGTTTCTCTGTGCATCACAAGGGCGCATGCGAGCGTGTTGATGCACATGTATACAAGCCAAACACGAGCCCTGAGCCCCCCCCCCTCGTCCTCCACTGAGGCTCACCCAAAATCATCCTCTCAGCATTCACTCACTGCGATGGCAAGGATGTCTCTACTTATCTGGAGTAAACAAATTCAACCGCGGCTGGCAGTGGCATTTGGCCTCTGTGTGCTCTCCTTCCTGGCAGCGTGTGTGTGTGTGTGTGTGTGTGTGTGTGTGGGGCCGCTGCCATCAGACGCTGTAACTCGGAGCCTTGGATCCTGAAGTCAGTGGATGCTCCTCTAAGATGTCTGATTTAAACAGCCTGCTGCCACGGGGCGAAAGCCACATTTCATTACACAATGCTAATTAATTTCTGCAGGAAGTCATGCGTGTTCATAACTGATTGACTCATTGTCACACCCTAAATAGATGTCCACGACTCACGATGCTCTAAGTGCCAATTTCACGCTAGCTAGAGGCGTGGAAGTTAAGCTATTAACTTGTTTAAAGTGAAAATGTCAGGTGCTAAGAAAAGGATGACTTTAATAGGACAGCTGTTAATCAGTCCCTCATTAGAGTTGTTGCATTGTATTACATCCTGAGGGACCCCGTTTGTGATTTACATACTATTAATACCTGGCTTTAAGTGTTTTTGGCATCTGGAAGGTTGAGCCTCTGAAGAGTCGGCCCTGACAGAGCAGAGGGGAATGAGCGCAGTTGGCAGGTCTCAGGTCTGCTTTGGCGTGAGACAATGAGCTCCACAGCAAAGCCGGGCTTCAGCACAGGAGCAGCCTAATGCTCTTATGTCCCCCTTCATCTCGTTCCCTCTGTCCCGCTTTACCTCGCTTAACCCATTCTTCTTTTGCATCTCCAGCGTCTCCCCTCTCAGGTCGATCGAGCCGGGCACAGAGAGCCATTATTCATGGTCTGTCATAAATCACCGCTCTAATCAGCTCCTGTACGTATCAGCTGACAGGGAAGTACCCCCGAGCACAAGAAATCAATCTCATCAATAAGTGAAGAAATGGTGTGTTTTTGTGTGTGTGTGCGTGCCTCCAGTAATTGACCCTTGTGTTGAAGTCTGTAAGTGTTTTGCTCTGCAGGGGGTTGTTCCGCCGCTCCACAGCTTGTTAGCAGTTCGTTTCATTGCTGCCTCTCACTGACAGCATCCAAAACCCTCTAATGGATAAGAGCAAGACGGTGTGTGTGTGCGCACCGGACTACAGCCACACAAACGTGATAGAAGGCGGCTGTAAACTTTGCACATTCTTTTCACAGCTGAATTAAAATGAATCGCTTTGCCCTTAGAAAACCATTTGTTCCAAAAGTTTAAAGATTCTCTGCAGCGAAAAGTTAACAGCAAAGAGACATTAATTAATACTTCTTTTATACTGTTTCTGAGCTGAGCTGAAGGCTTGGTTAACCCTTTTAGACCCAACCCTCCTTTCAAAATAAGAGCTGGTGGTAAAAAAAAGTTTTGAAAGCACCTCCTCCAAGTCTTGTTTAATAGCAGACCATAATACATGCTGCTTTGTCTCCCTCTATTATTTATGCTATTACCTCAGGTATTAATAAGGTGCACAAAAATATTTTATAGAAGAGCCGTCAGGAAATATAAAACAGTATAGCTGTAGGTGGTCTTCATTTCTTCTCTGTGTGCTTCTCAATGGCTGCCATGGACACTCAAAACACAGCTATGTACATAAACACCATTCCCAGTGCAAAGCTCCTCCTTCTGGCCTGTTTGACTACACAAGGTAAAAGTGGCACTTGAGTTTTATGTATACACGTTTCAGGGAGGGCATCTGGAGCGGAACTAGAAAGCATCAGAGCTGTGCTGTTAGATGCACACACACACTGTTTGAAATTTGCCTTCAGCTTGAGCAGAGAACAAAAGACGTGTTAGTGTCACTGTAATGGAGCAGGGGGCACCCAGAGTTGAACTGGGGACCTCTTGATCTGCAGTCAAATGCTCTGCCACTGAGCTATACCCCCTGATGTTCACGCATCATGAATGAGAGATGACAGCACTCACTAAAAACACACCTCATAAAGGGTTTCAGTTGTAACAAAGCTTTTTACCAGGCTAAAATGTATTCAGATAGAACAAGGAGAGAAATAATGTACTCTTTGGTTGACGGAATCTGACCAGGTCAGGACCTCCCATTACTGCAATACAATTTACAGTTACACTTAAATTCACCATCAGTGTCTTTGGTTGAACTGGCCTCTTCTGAGTCACATTTGAAACATGTGTCATGGGTTTATTTTAAGACTAGAGAGCACTAGCTTATTAGAAAGTGAGCCAGTCATTAATAAAGGCTCATATAGTCTGGCATTGAAAAGGTTAATAAGTTGCTGATAAACAGATTTTTGGTGAATTAAAGAGTTTGAACTGAGCTTAGAAAGAGCTTTTACACCACGGCAACCCGAACTTTACTCTTATTAATGGTTTATTATGACATTATAAAGCATTAATAATTGATTTATTACCCCCTAATAAAGCATTAGCTACAATATATATGCATAAATAAAAGAGTGGCACCCTGCTTTCTGGACATTTTCTGGAGACATTCTTGACTGTTTTCTGACATTTTATTGACCAAATGAATGAGAAAACATTGACATAAACTAAAAGTGAAAATAGACATTAACATAATATGTAGTGATCAAGGTCAAACCTTTACCCTAGTATCATTTAAAACCAGCTTTCCCCCCCAGGAGTTGTGGTTGGGTTGTATATGCGGTTATTGGCCCACAGGGACCGTACTGTATATACATGACCTCCAACTCTACATAGACGGAACCATTATTCACATCCAGTGGCATGCGGCGTATGTGATGTGCAAAGAGAGAGTGTCTGTCCTTATGGATGATGATGAGCAGGAGAAAGTGGAGGTTTTGGAGAGGGGGATGGGGACGGAGAACAGTAGAACGAGGGAGGTTGGCGGAAGGGTGAGTGAGTTGGGATTAGTGGGGGCGGGTAGCGATGGCCCACAGGGAGGAAGGTGGGGGATGGTGAGGACCGAGGGGATACTAGTGTGCCGAGCCCCCCCTCTGTTTGAGATATTATAATACCTTTATACTGTGAGCTGGCTAGTGAGCGAGCTCCATTTTCTGCCCTCAGTGCCAGACTATGAATGGGGATGTTGCATGAGAGCTTTGTCTCTGCTCGGCGCTCGGTGCCATGTGCTGAAACAAGCCAGTCCATTCATGCCCTCTCGCCGATTTCGTCTCATTAGACTGTGGGCGCCATGCGTGTTGAGCTGCCTTTGTGTGTTTACGTGTACATGCGTGCCTGTTTGTTTCTCTAGTGTGAGAATTGATTGCTCCGCTTGCAGGGTTTGCCTCTGTAACATATGTGTGCATCAGGCGTAGGTCAACATCTGTATCCACGGTGGGGGGGGGGTTCTCTCCCTGCGTCGTGGACAGAAGACAACAAAGGATAAGACATATCAGGGGAAAAGGGAGGGGAGTGGACTACTCTCTCCAAATTCAGTCTAGATTTTCCCACCCTCAGGCCCGTTGTGAAATCGACACACGCTTTGATGACCACGTTACCCTCGGGATCTCCTCGTCCAAAAACAGCTCCGAACAGTGGAACCCTTATTTTAGAGCCCGCTTTGAATCCTTGACCCGTGAGCGTGGTTTTTGTTTTCACTTCATACACATGTTGAATTGCAGCATGCAGCGGGGGGAATGAGTGTGTCTGAAACGCACCATCAGCGCTATCCTCTGAGTCATCTCGCATCACCATTCTACTCTTTGTATCTATCAGTCTTTCAGACAGCAGAATGGCCCCTACAGTGTAGACGGAGGCTGAAAGCTGCAGCTGCTGCACACACTGAGCGGAGGCAAGGGACAGCACTCCCCCTGCTCACACACACACACACACACACACACACAGAGAGAGAGAGAGAGAGAGAGAGAGAGAGCTGCTCCTCCCTGTTTGTCTGATGTTTTGCTTTGCTTTAATAGCAAGACTGATGCCATTTAAATCTTTCGCTTCAATTCACTCAATGCAAATCCAGCTGCATAAGTGGGTTACCAAAGTCCTTTACTGACACATAGGCCAGGACAGTGAATGCAGCAGGCCCATGCAGCCAGTTCAACTTCATTTATTCTAATGTCACATCTTCTAACTGATACATTAACAGAACGTGAAAGATCTGCAAAAAGATGCAGCTGTGTGAAGACTGCTGAAAGTTGCATCCTGCTAAAATCATTTAACCTCCAAATTAGCATTTTAAAATTAATGTGCAACCATTTTGTGCTTGTTAATTGACTGCAGATAAAAAAAATTAAATGACACAACAGTATATAAAGAAGAGATTTTTATGGCTGGAGATCAAGATGTATGATGAGTATTATTACATATTAGTTTGTCAGTACTAGTACTATACTATACTATACACTATACTATACAGTACTATAAATAATCACATGAAAAATCAGTTTACCTATATGAATGAAAAATCTTCTGAATGTTGACCAGAGTCTATTTGTTCATTTATATGTTTGTGCATTTATTTATTAACTTGTCATTGTCTTCTTTTCCGTATTATATTTGCCCAGATTTCAAATACTTTTATGTCATTATTGTTATGATTTTAATAGCGTAACATAGTTTATCATGCACAATATCATAAGATACAAACCACTACTACATATTTTTTTCCTCTTTAATCATCAAATTTTCTGTCATAAATCCAAAAAATCCTCTGTGCACATACACATATCGCAAAAGCCTCCTAAAGCCAACTGGCACTCGCAGCACAAATAGATCGAATAGATGACAATAAGTTTGGAACCAGCTGTGGTATTTATACATATTTTTGATGTTATTTAAAGACATTCCTCTCCTTCATCCGTCTTCCCTCTGCCCGGCTTTTCAGCTCCTGCGGTATTAAAGATACGCTGCGGTAAATGAAGTCATCCCTAATCCTGCATGTGCTGTATGGCCCCTCTGACGAAGACTCATCAAGGTGAAAGTGCTGTGTGATTTGTTGGATATTATTAGCATGGTAATAGGGTCTTAGAAGACACGGAATGAGAGGGGGGCGGCACACGCTGTGCATCCAGGTGTGTGATATTTAGCAGCAGCAGTCGCCTCAGGTAAAGGTCTGTCAAACAAGTGAACACACACTGTAATGAAAGACTGGCCACTTCCCTGGAGAATGTGAATAATATGAATAAGAATAACACACATGTACAGTAGTTTGAGAGCGCACACATTCGGAGGTTTAAACACACACACACACACACACATACACACACACACATTCCCTCTGCCCTCTAAACCTGTCACCAAAGGCAAAGGTGCTCTGCACATGCACCTACACATGTAGACACACACACACACACACACATCCACACGTCGAATACGCTCCATCCCAGCCTGAAGACACAACAAGAAACATCTAATTCTGAGTCACTCTGAGTCTGACTCACACACACACAAATGCACACATATATACACACAGACACAACCACAGAGCAGCTTTTCCCCTCAGGAGCTCTAGCTTCACCAATGCCCTTTAACTTGGTTACTGGGACAGATTATATGTCCAATTCATCATATATTGCATACTCTTACTAATTCAATACATTACACACACAAACAACTGGCGTCATTCACACACAGACTCTCAGCCTCCTCCTCCCTCCTTCAGCCCTTCCCTCCTTCCTCCTCGTCCTCCTTTCTCTTCTAATGAGTCTCTGGGTGTGCAGGTGAGCCGGAGCCCGAGGAGGTGATAGCTGCTCGCTTCCACGTGTGTGTGCATATGTGCGTCTTGGCATGGCATGATCCTGGATGATAACGTACACATCACATGCTCACGGAGATGCCAGGGCGTCCGTTCACCTCAGGTTAACTCGTCTCCTTCCTGCTAATTAGAGATGAGAATCTAAAGGCCTGATGAGTCAAAGTACGAAATGAAGTGTGGCTCGGTTTTGCTGCCGCACATGTGATGGAGACAGTCGGCAGCTCTGCCAACTCAAAGAACATCGTCAGTCATCTGTTTTGTGCCGCAACAAATTTTATGGGGTTTAAAAGAAAAGGTTAGGAAAACAAATTAATTCATGAAATAAGGCTCAGCAAGGAGCAAATATAAAGTATATAGAGCTGCAAGAAATAACACAATGGCCTCTAAAAATGTGATTCACTCAAAACAGTTTTTTTTTCACTTTTTAGACACAAAAACAGCAGAAAAAAGCCAAGAAACAAAACTATAATACAGTCTGTTTTAATGTAGTGAGTGATTTGAGTCTGTTTATGTCATTGTAAATATTGTCATTAAAATTAATTAATAATTCAGTGTTTATATAAATATTTATGGCCAACAGACTGAAATGAGAAAGTGTGTTTCTCTCCTTGTTATATACAGTATATAAAGTTATGCTATCATAAGTAAATCATGCTCAGAGTGTTCACAGATGAATAGACCAACTCCAGATTAAAGTAATACATGTTAGAGTAGATAAATAAAAATGAGGGAAGCACTCCATACATGGAGTCGCTGCTATGATTGTATATAATGTGTATTATCAACAGAGCGGGTACGAAGAGTTTAAACATCTTTATCTGCAGCCACAGGGATGCAGGGCTCTTATAATCTTATTTTGCCGAGTCTTTTTGCAACTGAACCTAAAAGACGTATAAAAAAAAGGATGCAGAGATCAAATAAACATGCAGCAACATGATCAGGATCATGTGTGTATTATAGCTCTTATGAGGTTTAAAGCTCCAAGTTTGCTTGCTTGAAGCATATTTCACAAAGCTGTAAGCGCCTCCATTGTTATCTACAACATGCTGCAAAGCTGGGTCACACGTGCTCAGGCTGTTTACATTAGATCTACAGTCAAACCATAGACTGTATAAAATATGGACGTAGTGTCTGTGACGTCACCCATAGGTTTCTGAAGAGCAAAAATGAAGCAAATCGTAGTGCGTAGCCATCTTGTTAGCCTACCTCCGGTTACTCCAAATATGGACAAAGAGGTGGAGCGAGGGCGGAGCTGAGGCGGGTCGAATGAACGCTATTGGCTGAAAAAATCAAACTAGCTACGGCTAACCAGCTAGGTTAAATGCTAAATATCGTTGCTAGCCGGCTAACCCCACGACGATCTCTTTCCCAAACTCAGTGACTAGAATTAGCCGGGGTGACGCCCTTTAGACCGTCAGTGGCTAGTTGTCAATCAAAGTGGCGCCACTTAGATTGACAGCTATGAATTGTGCATAATGATGTATGCTGTATATTTTAAACGAACGCCTTATAAAAAAATTCGCCCCCCCCAGAGTTGTCATGGAGTAGAAAAACAGCTTATGAGACTAGAGCCATGTTTTGAACCAGGCTGTAAATATGTTTTTTTTTCTGTCGTAAAATCGGACATTTTAACTTGAGGCTCAAATGTAATTGACTCCCTTCTGCAGCCTGCTCTAGCGGTTATTCGAGGAACTGCAGCTTTTTTGCACTTCCGCATTAGGTTCATTTTTCAGCGGCGGAGGTTGCTGCTTGAGTTAAACTGCATGGACAAAGGAAAACAAAGGCACCTCCATCATAGGGCAGAGGGGGTATAGCTCAGTGGTAGAGCATTTGACTGCAGATCAAGAGGTCCCCAGTTCAACTCTGGGTGCTCCCTATGAAAACATTATGCCGATCCTTCATCATGATTTTCTGGCCTTCCTCATGTGAAGAACTGGCTCCAATCAAACCAGCAGGAATCTCAGTCCTGACGTTCAGATCGAGAACCGCTGGCATGTAACGCAGAACATTATGTAACAAACTGTACCTGAGACTCGTGAAAATCTACAGGTTTTTCCTCCAGCCAGACATGAGACAAAACACTGCAGGTAACAGTACGAATACATTAATCCTCTCTGTCTGAGGCACTAAATGAAATCATCGCTGTTTAACCTGCGGTGAGCACTTTGCATCAGTATCGATTCACTAAAGTGTTTTTGTACTGAGGCAACAGTTTGAAACAGAAGAAAAAATACCTTTAATGATCATTAAAAGGGTGAAAACGCTTCACATCGAATTAATATTACTGACTCATTTCCTGCATGCTTATTATAACCAAAGTCTGCCTGTGATGAAAGGCTTCTTCAACTGAGCATGAAATGATGTGTGACTGCAAGAGCAGCTGTAGATGCACTGTAGGTAAAGGAGCCCTAAAGGAACATTACACCTTTTTAAATTCCCATAATTATTGTTATACCAAGAAATTAAAACTGCCAATTAACTAATGCACTTCTCAATTAGTCCATATCTTTTAATAAGCTGTCACCTGCAGATGTACAGTAGAATATGATAAGTGTACTGTGTGTATTTATAAATAGTCAATCATGTTAATAACAAGGATGTGTGTGTGTGTGTGTGCGTGTGCGTGTGCGTGTGCTGTGTCTGCTCACACTTTGGTTTTGGATGCGCTGAAACTAAAACATTAATACCGTCGCTGTGTAAATAGAGGAGGCGACGGAGGCAGCCAGAGTTGAACAGAGGACCTCCTGACCTGCTGTCAAATACTTGTCCAATGAGTTATAACAGTGGCGGTAATGAGACTATGCAAACATTTATTCCAATGGAAGCTGCTCACCCAACGCAAACACCAAAAAAGTCTCTTTGCTCCTCGGTGGCTTTCTTCACGCCGGGCAGTGGGCCTGTGTGGTATGTGTCTTTCTCTGGCTTCGTAAACAGATGAATATCTTGTTCTCAGTGTAAATGACTATTGAATTCAGATCATTATGATTAACACTGGGTCTGTGAGCTGGGATACACCAGGAACAAAACGATGATTTGTTACCTTCTCACAGTTTATCCTGAGCTGTCTCTGCGACAGCTACTCCTGCGACTCTGTGTATGAAATATGCAGACAGGGTCAAGAGGTTCGGTTACTGTTTGACTAAACACCAGAACTGAATGTGACTTACAGTAAAGACCCTATTAAAGTGTGTTTTTACTCTCGGGATGTGATGCACTTCCTGTGTTAAAAAATTGCTGAAAAAAGTTTGGCATCAGAAAGTTGCCATTCACACTAAACTTTCCGTTAAACTTGGAAATTCTTGCCTTTACTTGTTGATGAGGACCAAAAATACTGTGTTGTCATCTTTAAAAACGCACTATTTCCCAGAAATCTTTCCATGAAATCCCCTTTTCAAGATGACACTTCTGCCTCAGGCTTAATGCACATTAATAGCAGCCCATCAGTCTACAACCGGAAACATAGAAATTGATGTAATGGCTTAAGTGGAACCATATTGTGAAAAAAAAAAAAAAAAACGACAAGAGGACGTCTGACAAATCTGTCACTCAAGCCTCTTCTTCAAAGTGCTTTTGATGTTTACATGGACGCTACACTGTCAAATGAGCCAAATTAGTTTGGTTTATGCAGACAGGCTGAAGGATTATGGGAGTTAAGCAACCCCGATCTCCTCAATCCATCTATGAGCAGTCGCTTTTATGACAAGCTGATATATACAGTCCATTTGTTTTGAAGGCTGCTTATATGCGCTCTGAATATCAAATCTGTCAGGCAGCAGATTTACAAGAGCCCAGTGTTGATAAGTTAGTTCAAGTGTCAAGCAGTGAACTGTTGCTCTTGTGCCCTGCAGAATGAGAGATGACTATATGACATCATCCTCATGACATCAAACAGCACTATAATAGTATGTATTTATATGTGTTGTGTATTTAATCAAACTAATGACACACACCTTTATGCAATCATTTTAATACTGTTGCATGTTGTGTATACAAGGGTCAGTAAGTTCATACCGACTTAAGGTGTTTCAGTTCTGAAGTCTTTATGATCCACGATAGCACTTGGACTGTATCCAAGTACTTCTTCTTTTTACCTTTTCACACCTGTAATCTGGGACACAGACTAACTAGCTTCACAGTTTGTCGCCCTGACTGGTTGGAAACATCTTTCACTGAGCTCTGATCAGTCTTTGCTGTGTTTGATGGAAGACACAGAAGTCGACCAATCGGCACTGCATCATTAACTCTCATCTCTGTCAAATGCATTGTCTTTGTGAGGCCGTCAGCAGATCCTCCCATGTGTACGCCACCCCGTCTCTTTCTGATGTCGCACTGAAGAGGGTGATGATGATTATAAGTTGGCACCGCGCTGAGATGTTAAGAGTTCCTGGAGACTGCAGGAGGAGCTACATCATTATTGGTGATATCTTAATGGCTAATCATAAACTTTAGCAGTGAAACTATAGTTAATTAGAGATAATGCACTCAAAGGCACTGACGCTGCTGAACTGTGGTCGAACTACAGATCAGCACAAATGTTGCTTAGCTCTCATTCTCCCGTATTACTCAGATCAAGATATAATACAAAATATACTGCTTAGTAATCGTCATAGTATGCAGTTTTAGCAGTTAGTATACAAATAAACATACTTAACCACTTTGTACAAACAGGAAGTTAGACATCCATCTAACTGCAACACTGATAACTTTACAAACACAAGAAGCAAAAAGTCTCAGTTTCAACACCACCCACATTTATTTTATTGTTTTCCCAGCTGTGATCTGTCTTCTCCATTTCCTTTGTGCATTGCATTGTGGGAAATTAGCACACTCATAATGTCTTGAGTATACATCATTTTGTCACTTTTTCGGTGTAAACACGCTACAATCCTAAAACCGGCTTCGAATGAGTCTGTAGTTGGGAGTCAAGAAACATGAGAGAGCTGGTTTTGGCTGAGGTGGAAATGCATCCAACAAACATCTGCTGCTGCAAACTCTGTATGAACAACGTGATGCTTTGATGAGTCCAAGGAAGAAAGAGAATTTCTATTCGAGTGGCCAACAAGTCAAAGCTGTAATGTTTTATATATAGTAAATCTGGCCATACTTTTGAATCATAAGTTGGTTCGAAGAGGGCACCCAGAGTTGAACCGGGGACCTCCTGATCTGCAGTCAAGTGCTCTGCCGCTGAGCCGCCCCCCCCGACATCCATAACAAGCAGCGACAGTAACACAGAGTTGTTCCTCTTTATGTCAGCAGAAAATGAAAGCAATAAATCATCTCTGTGCCTGAGCTGGCTGAGTCTGCAAAGATGACCTCGACTCCGGCACAAACAAACACACACACACATAAAAAAGTGACTTACATGGCGATTTAGTGTGTATTAATCACAAGTTTGAACTCGGGGAGTACCCAGAACTGAACGCTGGACTTTTTATTCTGCTGTCACTCAGACACATAGGGAAAAGCCTTTAGTTTGTTTCACTGTGCATAAATGCCACCATTCCTCTTTAGCACTTACATTATAGCTGTGTGTGTTCTCACAAGGCCAACAACACTTTAGTTTACACAGGTTAATGACATCGTTCTGTGATGCTTCTGGATAAACATCATCACCATCACTTCTAATGCAGCTGTCCATAAAAATCAGTACAACTGAAGAAAGTGCTCCATAAAACTACTCACATCAGAAGGAGACGAGGACATCAAATTATTCAAGGTTATTACCAAGATGATGCCTCCCAAAAAAAAGAGACAAAATTGCCATAGCTGTACATTAAAGAAAAACATATTTAACAGAAGCTGCAGACTTTGAGCGACATGATGTGAATTTAAAGAGGATTTATGCCCTCTGATTTCTCAGCACACGATCTGTGAAATTTGGAGATAGCAATTGGTCCGCTCAGTAGATACAGATAAGAAAAGAGGCTGCGATAGCACGCAGGCCTAATTTGAGCAACCACTGCTGGTGAGTGGATTTGGACAATATCACACGAACATCTTTTATTGTTCGTAGCGCTGCATGATTATGGCTCCATGTGAGGGCATTAGGGAGGGAGTGATGGAGTGAGAAGGGCACGCAGAGGCTGAAAGTGATGGGGAGGATTATGACCGAGCTTCCATATTTCTGCAAGTAAAAACTCCAGCATATATGTGGGCGACATAAAATGTTTATCAGCCGAGTGGCCGGGGTCGAGCGATTATTTGGATATTTCCCAACTTTTATCTGAGAGTTCACAGTGTCCTCTCACCACATTGCTAACTTTCTTGATGAAGTAGCGTTGTTAGATTTTTTAGTTGGCAGCTCATTGCCCTTCTTTTAGAGACCCAAATCCTCTGGCATTCATAACATGCAGCATGTTGGGCATCAATTATTTGTTACACTTTGACACGTTGGACTTAATATGATACTTGCCAGTGGGCCAAACAATACTGTGAGGTTGAGACATTTTATTCAAAATTTCAGCTTCAGTACGATGTGAGAGAAAATCACCAAAGTCATTAGGACACTTTATCTCAGAACCATGAAAGAATTTTATGACAATCCATCCAATAGTTTGTGATGATTTGTAAGTGCTGTCTGGTGAGCACTGATGTTGCATTTCTATTTTTTTTGTTACTCATTACCTTGCATGTGTATAAAAGCTGATATATCTCCAAATCAATCATCAATCAATCAATAATATGACTTTAACTTATATTAGAAAATAAAATCACATTTTCCATTGCACCATGCTGTAAGAAGCTGCAAAGGACAAACATGTTAGTAACAATTAGAATTAGAATTAGAATTAGAATAAAGCTTTACCTTTGTTTATCTTTCTTTTTTTCTGAGATTGAGATTGAAAATTGTCTCATTGATGCGTTTATATAAATTTCAAACCAAAATCTCGTTCTACAGACATGTACAAGCTCATTTTTCTTTTTCCCTTTTGCAAACTAATCAGAAAGAAAAAAACATTAAAAACCTTCAGGTTATTATTTTGGATCTCCACATAGATGGAAATGAAGATGCACTTTAACTAGGTTATAAAAGCACAAAGACCAAATGTCTAATTGTTACCCTCACCCGTTCCTGAGAGCCCCGTCCCCGTCCTCCTCCCTGGTGGCCAGAGGTCTCATGAAGTCAATGAGTTGAGTATCTTTTCCCAAAAGCCTT
Organism: Centropyge bicolor; assembly: GCA_037975185.1. Taxonomy (NCBI): domain Eukaryota; kingdom Metazoa; phylum Chordata; class Actinopteri; family Pomacanthidae; genus Centropyge; species Centropyge bicolor. The sequence continues at coordinate 3,075,743 of JBBMOC010000042.1, forward strand.
GTACTTCCCCTCCCACCCAATCACTGTGTGTTGCCCCTCCTCATCACTGCCCTCCGAGGGGCATTAAAACCCCACCACCTCCTCCTCACCCTCATCACCACCACATACACAAACACACCCCCACCCCCAACCGTGACCCAGTTTGGAGGGGATAAGGGGGTAAGTGAGGACCATTGTGAGTACCACAGGGAGGGGAGGCAAGATGCTCTGCCTCCCTCATTCCTCTCCCTTTCAGGAAGAGCTCACACTTGGTTAAGCACACACACTGAAGCTCTTCACGAGCGAGCGGCCGCCGAGATGCCTGTTTTGTTTTGGGGGTTTTTGTTGTCGGGATGCCGTCGTCGGTTTTAGGTCAGGGCCGTTTGATGTCAGCCGAGGTTAAGGGGTATGTAAAGGAGGCTAAGTGAGAGCGAGGAGACAGAGACAGGGATGAGGGGCCTCAGGTTGACAGACAAAGGAGACGGTACCTGGCGTCTGGGAGAGAAGGCGTAGCGTGAGTATGCTGCTTCATCACTTTACTTCGCTGCTTGTTCCCCGTCTGTATGTGCTTGTTTTTTTGTGTTTAGTCATTTGAAAGTGACTTTAAGTGATGACAGTGGATGTAATTGATCAGGTAGTCAACCCTCAGACCTCAGGACAGATGTTTGAAAGGTCTGCTGACAGTGTATTATCTTCCTGAGCCTGTTCTTACTCTGGGAGAATTTAACATCGCCAACACTAAAAACATAATTTACATGTATTCCTTCCTGACGCGGAGCTGAATAAAAGGCACAGATGCACGAAGGGAGGCTGCTCCTGCCTCAGAGATTCATCATGTAACATATGGAACCGGTTTACCGTTGCGTTTCTTCCCTTCGGACACTGTTAATGAGGGAATTTTTAGTTTCCCACGAATACAGGAGGGCGAAACGCTCCTTCAAAACCTCCCCCCCCTGCAAAATGAAGACGCTCATTCGTCCGTCTCAGCAAAGACTTCCTCGTCTGGAGATTCTCTCACAGGCCGAGGTTCACATTTGACCACGCAACAAAATGTTCAGCAGTTTCTATTTTTGTCCTTCTCTAGTGAGGTTTTCTGATTTTAAGAGGCAGAGGCCCAAATTGGGGCGAACTGTCTACTCAACCCTCTGGAATTTATAGTTTATTTGTGTTTCGTGGCCGCATGCATTGATCACTCTGCAAGTAAGTTTCATGTCAGTGTTTGTGTGTGTGTCTGTGAATACATGCACCATACAATCTGGTGGAGATTAGTCTATGAAATGGATGCGATGAACAGCTCTGATAACCTTCTGCGCGGGTGAACTTAATGCAAAGTCACTCTTGGCATGCGTGTTTTTAATCACTTCAAGGACTCTTTTGAACAAAGTTGCAGCTCAGAAAAAAAAGCAGACAACCAGAAAGTGTTGATAAGAAATCCATTTTTAGCTATGCTGGATTTTTTTTTTTTTTTTTGGGTGATTTGAATATCTCTGAGTGAACAAAGGAGCTTATCCAGCGCCTTCAGAGCAGGAGAAGGGGAACCAGAGAAACCCCCTGTGCTTTTTAAGCCGAGCGTCTGCCGGCGGTCGAGCCTCCACGCTGCGCCGTTGTGCTGGTTATCTGTGCTCATATCGTGAATTCACGGGCAGAGGCTGGTGACCTTTCTGTGACATAAATTTGTTGGTTTTTCATGTGAGCATCACAGCAGCCACGATTTAACCCACATATGACGATCAGGGGGGTTGTCATGGACAGATGTGAGGCCGGCTACTGTGGGCAGATTAGTTAGATATGTGCAGCATGTGTGGGACAAGGTGGAGGCTCAGGAGGGCGGTGGTGAAGTCTGAGGATGCTGCTGGCAGAAGAGAGGGAGAAGGCACTGATGGCAATGACCCTTGAACAAGCAGTCAGAGAAACATCAGCAGCAACAAGACACACTCAGAGATCCCAGTCATTCATCTCTGGCTCCATTGTGAAATTAGCTTTAATGAGATAATATTACATCATGTAATCATCTATATCTCTCATTAGCTTTGAGTTAACCTGATTTAAGAATCTATTAATTAACGTCTTTGCTTATGATGGCAATGCTTTAAAAGAAGCTCATAAACTATTGACTGTAGAGCTCATTGTGCCAGAATCTCCATCTCATGCCAAATTAATTATCGTCTACATTGTCCAATTTTCACGAGTGTTTCTGTTTTATGTGATTTAGCTTTACAAAGCCAGCTTATTAAATCTCTGTACACACTGCAGCACTTCATTGTCAGCGGCAGTGAGGACGGCTCTAAACTCTGGCGCCGCCGGTTTGGGACGAGCTTTGGTCTGGATCTTCACCAATTAAAATTTTTTGTTGAGGATTTCTGTTAATATAAAATATAAAAATATAGTGTCTTCACACAGGGAGAAAGATGTTTCAGCACCAAGCAGGGTAATTAACCTCCCTCTCTTTCTCTCGCCACCTCCCCTCTCTGACTCGCTGTCAGACGCAAATTATCCTTTGTAGCAAAAACTGGTGATTATGTTCAGTTGCAGCAATAAATTATCTAAACCATTTTCCTTGGGAATACAGAAGGTTTGAGTTAACAGGTGCATAGTTTATCCTCACTAGACGTTTATATTTTTTCCTGAATTAAATCTGACATCTTACCACTATTCCAGAAACAAAACAGTTTTACATGACAGATTTGCATCTCTAAATTTTGCATATTGCACAAAAAAGATAGAAGAATATTTACTCTAATAAAACAATTGAAGAGTGGCCATAATGTCACTGTTGGTTTCTAATGTTGTGCTTAACAAAATTGTTATTATACTACTCAAGTTAGTCCCTTCAGCGACAGTCATGCCATTTTTGAAGATGCTATAACGAGAGATAACTGGCAGCAAAAAAGTAAAGTAACTTAATATTGTTGTATGATACATGGCCATTAGGCACAACTGCAGATGAACTGGTAAACAGACACAAATCACAAATTTTAATTTACAAATTATAGGTTATCAATTTGTCAGCAAGACACAATCATTCACGTTGCCATTTTAGTAAGTAAATTAAAGTGTTGATAGAAAACTAAAATCACTCATCAGCTCATGTTGTTCACCTGAGGTTGCTGCAACATAGACATAAATCTTTCTGTTTAAAATTCATGAATCTACTGCAAATTTAATTAGAACACGAACATGAAATACCATCGCGCTGAATATGGATGGCGCTGCTGTCGTTACCTGATTTTTATTACTGAAGCCTGAAGGGCTTAATGTAACATTCAGCGGTCATGAAAGATGAAGCTTTGTACCATCACCATGATCGTTTCTGAGCGAGAGACTGCAGGGGAATCGTGCCAGCCGTTAAAAGTTGCAGACAAACCCCCATAAAGCAGCCCCTGTACCGAAGCACAGATGCAATCATAATCGCATAAAAGTGTCAGATGAGGAGGTTTTTAAAGGCAGCACATCAGGGCTAAATCAATCTTGGCTGAAGAAAGCACTGACAGTTCCTGTTTGCTGGATCTGCTTTAACGTCTTTGACAATCACTTTAAAAACACTAAGACAGATCCAATTTATAATTAGCAGGATGACGAAGCAGACTGAGGGAACTGTTTACTCCGAGCCCGTTCTGACAGTCATCGTCTGCAGGGGGAGAAGTACATCTGCGCTGTGAGCTGAATGATGGGTCGGCATGTATACGGATGTTCGCCTGAGTTCTGCGTGAGGTTAGCAGACATAACAAAATAATAGTAAATATAACCAACAAATGATCCAGTATTTCAATATGTTTGACTGTAAATATACATGTTAGTGTATATCCTCTAGATAAACTTTAATGAAGTAGATGCGCCGCTTGATTAAAGGTCATCCAGAGGCTAATAAATGCATTACCCCTACACACACTCATTATAGCTTTTTTCTGCCATTTACATTATGTTCATTATCCAAACTGCCTTTAGCCTGTGTTTATTAATATGAATAATGCTTAGTGTTGGTGTGTGTGTGTTTATACATGGTGCTGCATATATCAACACCAAGCAGGAATACAAATTGTTTAGAGGCAGCGAGAGATAATTTTAATTTTAAAACTAGCAGTAAGAAAACAGTTCAACACGCAGAGAAAAGTTTTTCCCTCTCGGCATCAGGATGGCAACGTCTGACCTCCACAAACTTTTCTAGCATGCTGTTCTCTGTGGATCCTTTGCACATTTGAATATTTGTGCAAAATTGTGTTGCATAGTTTGCCTCACAACTGGCTTATATACATCTTAGATTTTCATGCACTGAAAAAATTGCGCAACCACAATTTTTATACTTACAGATGTTTCAGTTTTTTTATGTTTGTAGTCTTTATCCGACCTGGCACACCTGTTATGAACGGTCACCTGTTGCTGCGCAGTATTCCCCTCGATGATGCATGCAGCTACAGCACATCTCCCTGTTACACAACTACAACCCTCGTCCACACGCAGCGGTCTCCCCGCTCGGGTTGGGGTTTGTCCTGGGCTCATTCCCCTGTCCCTCCTGAGCCCAGGGCCCTCCAGCTGCAGCGCTGTGTCCACATCATGAGTCACTCCTGTGAATAAGGAGGGCCTCAACTAACCCCAGCGCAGCCCTCCTCATAGTCATGGTGCGTTTGTGTACAGGGACACAGTGGCTCTGCTCCGCACGCTTTTTGAGGTTCTTGCACGTGTGTGTGTGTCTGCTTGTCTGTGAATCCGTCTTTGTACTATATCTGGATGTGAGTCTCTGTGGATCCCGCGGGATGAAAGCCAGCGACTGAGGGGATCCCTCCGGTGACGCTAACTGTAATTGTAAGTGTCTGTTTGAATGAGGTTGTCATGTGGAGCATTCACCCTTTAGGAACTGATCTTGTTGACCTTTGACCTTTCACTGTTCTGGTAGGGCTATGAGCTATGTCATGGGCTCAGATGTATCAGAGAGGCTGATAGTTTGATGACCCGTGATCACACAGCCGTGACCTTTCGGGCTGATGGCTATAGAGCCATTGATCCTGAAAGTTATTCCCTTTCAAAGCTCATTAGTAATGTCCTATTATATAAAATCACTATGGGATTACACTGAAGGAACTTTTTTTTCTGGTGTTTTTTTTTATGTTTTCATGTGTGACACGATTTCCACCAATTTGCTGTTCATCATTTCTATCAGAGCAGCAGACAGAAAGCCTGCCCGCTGCGTCTGTGCGGTGCTGTTCGGGAGGCTGACTCACCCCAGTAACTTAATGCACAGAGTCAGCTTCTTACCCCTAACTGCCCCACTAGCTCCTGCAGACATAAATTGGATGAGAAAGCAAAATGCCAGGTTAGATGTGGCAGAGGTAGTGGAGGTAGCACAGGAGCATTAAACCGTGTGCCCGCGCTGGAGCGTCTCTCCTGGTCAGGTGGGAGTGTGACAGTTCCCGATGCACAAACTACATAAATGCAAAGCTTCAGCAAGTTCCTCTTTGTCGTGTGAATGTGCAACGACTGTTTTCAGCTGTGTGTCCAGCTCCCAGCATTAAACAGAGTCCCCTGTTACATCACATTGAAATATGACTCCTTTGAAAACTATTTGGCAGGTTTTACTTCAGCAATATTGTGAAATTAAAAACACCTCTGACCTACCAGTGAGTCAGTCATTACAAATTGAACAACCCCACAGAGCTTCTTAATTCAAAGGGAGGTCCCGGAGTTTTGAGATTTTTTAGGGCGTGTATAAATACACAAATCACTTGAATTATAAAGTTGAATACAGTGGGAGTAGAGAGAGCCAAAAAAAACTAGTGGCAGAAATCAGACTAAATATTCACAAAGTAATGGCCAATATATTTAAAGGAGCAATGTTTTGTTTGAGGGAACTAGAACAGAACAATATATCTGCACACATACACACACACATTACTCAAATTAATCTCCTATCACATTAAACAAACCAGAATGGTACCGGACAACAACATCTGCAAATGTGTATACAAAAAATGCTGGATGAAAAATTACAACTATAAAACACACCCTTAAATTTAAGTCCCTTAAATGACCTCTGAAGGTGTAATAGTCATAACAGTTATAACAGAAAATACAACACTGGAAAGACAAATACAGGAGACAGGAAAACAGAAAAAACAGAAGATATAGATTCATGTGTTGCCACAAAACACTAAACTGCAGAGTAGCCGAACCATTATGTTAAATCATAGCAGTTTAACCTTTGCAGCCGGCTGTTTGTCTGCGACTGAATCTTGATATTATCCTCTAAAGGACGACGGCGCAGTAAGAGTTATGTAAAGAAATGCAATGATGTAATGTGGGAAAAGTCAGCCGGAGCTCGACCGTGGAAGGACGCCGCCGCCGCCGTGACTCTGTGCGCTTGTGGCATCCTCTTGCTCCATCCGGCCATTTGCTGCTTACTCATACATGTCGGTCACAGACGCTCGCAGTCAGCGCTCTCACATGGACTTCGACTGCTTCGTCTGGAGGCGGGATCGAACGCAGCGCGGGCCTCTTACTGTATGTCGGTGTAGGATTCCTGACATCTACCTCCTGTGTCCCAGCCATGTCCTTATATGGCCACAGTGATCAATATGACACATGTTTCATTGCGAGCGTTCTTCAAAACATTCCCGCCCTCCCTGCCTCCGCTTGGAGACACAAAGCAGAGGACTGGGAGCTCCAGCTCGTCTCCTCCGGCGAAAAATCCCCCCCCCTCGCTGCAGCTCACTCCAACTAAGCTCTCAACCTGCTTGGTAAGGATATCGTCCCTGGAAGCCCTTTAAACCCCAAACTAAGCTACTATTCATGGTTGGATTTTCCTCTCAGTCTAGCTGACAATAAGCCATGCGCTGTTGCGGCTTCATGAGGGGAAAAGTTCTGTGGAGGTGTCACACTCATCCCCCAAAGCCGCCCTGAGGGACAGCAGTGTTTGGGTTCAGCTCCACCGCCTGAGCTAATGTGGGTCTGCTGTCTGACTCCCCGCTCCAACGGTTTGTGCCCGGGCCACCTGCTGATTCTGCTGGTTTGGATGGACTGCCTGGAGCCCAGACCTAACCTACATAGGCAACACGTCCCTCTTTCTGAACTGTGCACAAACACACACACACACACACACACACATAAGCAGGGTACAGCACAATGCCATTTACCTCTCAACCAGAACAAACCAGTCAAGTTAATACAATCCTGAAAACGGCACCTCACACAGAAGAAGGCTCACTAAGAGGATTTATTTCTTCAAAAAGAGATAGGCTGTTAAATAAAGTGTGTGTGTATTTGATGATAGCGAATTTCCTATTTGGATTATTTCGCCTCCTTCTCGGTGCTGCTTGATGGTATTTTTTAATACCGATATCCTCTTTCCACCCTGTTTGGTCTTCTAATTCCCTAAAAAGCCCGAACTTGACAGCAACCTCACTGTGGCACTGAGCTCCAAACCCAGTGTGTGTGTGTGTGCTGCAAGAAGCAACAGATCAAATTAAAGACATATTGATTGCCTGAGCTCAGAGAGGAACACTTATTTTAATTGAAGCAATTATTATGTCACCGCTTTTCGCATCTCGCCACTGAACTCGGAGAACTAATACTGTTTCCTCAGGGATGAGTCTGACTGGAAAGATCTGCACAGATCTTTGCTTTGATCACATTCTGGAATTTGCATTAATCGTGAACTTGCTTTCTCTCCCTCTGTCTGCAGAGTCTGTGAGCAGGTGAGAGAGGGACACTGTCTGCCCCACTGTCCAGCGACACCATGAGCTGGAGCTTCCTCACGCGGCTGCTGGAGGAGATCCACAACCACTCCACCTTCGTGGGGAAGCTGTGGCTCACCGTGCTCATCGTTTTCCGCATCGTTCTCACTGCCGTCGGGGGAGAGTCCATCTACTACGATGAACAGAGCAAGTTTGTCTGCAACTCGGGCCAGCCGGGCTGCGAGAACGTCTGCTACGACGCCTTCGCCCCCCTGTCCCACGTCCGCTTCTGGGTCTTTCAGATTATCCTGGTGGCCATGCCTTCCCTCATGTACATGGGCTACGCTGTGAACAAGATCGCACGATTGGATGAAGCCAAAGGAGGAGGTGGTTCTGCTGCTGTGAGAACAGGAGGAGGCGGCTACACCCACAGGAAGCCCAGGAAAATCTGCTTCGGAGCGCGGCAGCACCGGGGCATCGAGGAGACCGAGGAGGATCAGGAGGATGATCCCATGATCTACGAGGTTCCAGAGATCGAGCCCCCGAAAAGGCCACGGGATCCGCTGCAACCCACACCGAGACCCAAAGTCCGGCATGATGGACGCAAGCGTATCCAAGACGAGGGGCTGATGCGGGTCTACGTTTTGCAGCTGGTGACTCGTACAGTGTTAGAAGCAGGCTTCCTGGCGGGCCAGTATTTGCTGTACGGGTTCCGTGTGATGCCCGTGTTCGTGTGCTCGGGGAAACCTTGTCCCCACAGCGTTGACTGCTTTGTGTCCCGGCCTACAGAGAAGACCATCTTCCTGCGCATCATGTACGGTGTCACTGTCCTTTGTCTCGTGCTCAATGTTTGGGAGATGCTTCATTTGGGGATTGGTTCCATCTGTGACATTCTTCGCCGTCGACGCTGCCCACCTCAGGAGGACGAGTACCAGCTGGGCTTGCTGGGCACTAACGGCGGTGTGGAGGGTTCAGTAGGGGGGACAGGGCCTGAGGCAGGTTCTGAGGGAGGGGTGGGTGGAGACGGGGCTGCTGATTACGTGGGGTACCCCTTCTCGTGGAACACCCCATCCGCTCCACCCGGCTACAACATTGTGGTAAAGCCAGAGCAGATGCCCTACACGGACCTTAGCAACGCTAAGATGGCATGTAAGCAGAACCGGGCAAACATTGCACAAGAGGAGCAGCAGCAGTTTGGTAGCAATGAGGATAACTTTCCCACTGGAGGGGAGGCCCGCGTGGCTTTGAACAAAGACATGATCCAGCAGGCTCACGAGCAGCTGGAGGCGGCCATCCAGGCCTATAGTCAGCAGCACCGGGCCGAGGAGCAGCTCGGGGACAACCAGGACGACAAGCCCCAAAGTAACATCATCCAGGCCCAACCGCAGCCACAGCCTCAGCCCCAGAAAGAGCGCAAGCATAGGTTCAAGCACGGGAAAGGAGGCAGCAGCGGAGGAGGCAGCAGCAGCAACAGCAGCAGCAGCAAGTCAGGAGAGGGCAAACCCTCTGTATGGATTTAAACCAAGGAACAGTGACACACGTTGAAGCCATGTATATAGTAGAGATGGGATGAGGAGCTGCTGCAGTCATCCTCGGATATTTAAACACCACTGTGCCTTAAAGAATCCTGCAAGCTGGAGAAGATGTGTGTTTGTGTACTGAGGTGTGTTAAAGCAAACGTGATGTCGCAGCTGACAATGTTTTGTCTGGGCTAATCACTGTCTAACTTGAAACATCGCACCAACACAAACTGTAATAGGCTACAGTCTGTCATTTACATGTGTCGTTCTCCTCGAGTCCTAAAGCAGATTATTGACCTCTGATGTCTTCCCGTTCATCCTTTCTTAGGGATTTGAACTTTGGAAAATTACTGAATGATAATGAGTTCCGTTGCAAATCAGATTGATCCCAGATTTGGCTTAGCTCATTTTCAGGCCACTCCTCTGCAAAGACACTGTCTCCATTAATACATTGGCATCCTAATTCTTGGGACATCAGAATACAAGTATCATAAAACAAAGGCAAAGGCATGTCATTAAATGTCCTGGCAAGCTAAAGCTATGACTTTGTACCATAATGACGTTTTGATGGAACGTCATAACAATGTAAATGCAATAACAGGAAGCATAATTCGTGGCAGCGCCTGAAGCAGTGAGAACATCACCTTCCTGACGGCTGTGTCCTGTCAGTCCCGTCTGCTCTCTCTCCAGTGTCGATCACAGTGTCATGTTGCTGTGACTTTGCGTTTGACAGTGTGTTTGTATATGTTTCCTGTGCTCTCTTTTCTTTTCTTTTTTTTTTCTAAGTGTATTACGCCGGCTGCTGCTCAGAAACCGATCAGCAGGTGGTTTTCTACCCGATCTACATCTGATGCTCCCTGAAAGAAAATATCTCATTTTTTTTACGAGGTGCATAAACAATCCAGTTTTTATACCTTACTCCTCAACTTCTCAGTTTGTCTCTCTGGCTCTTCATGGCTATTGAGCAAGGCTGCTCTGCACTCCACTGGTGATCCATCTGCCTTGTAGATGACTGCCCCCTAGTGGTACCTTCTACCAGGCTTCCTTTATTGGGGAGTAGATACCAGTTGCCAATGCTACCTGCATCCAGCAACACCTTAACAAGCTGTCGTGTTCCTTTTCTATTGACCAGCCTTGTGCCAGTTGAGTCTTCCCAGCACTGCAGATGCACAAGGCTGCGATATCACCACATTGTAATGGAAAAGGTTTAAAGCCATTACTATAATATAGTGAGACCAAACACTGTTTGTGTGATGCAAGTGTCAGTGCCAAGATTTTTCTGCTAGGCTGCCATGAAGCCTGGTTGTTTGTAGCTTTGGAATACTGTGGCCATGCTACTCCAGTTGTGGAAAAATGCCTACATGAGACCAATCCTTTTGTAAAAGTCACTTGTTTTTTGTATTACAGTACGTGTATTGCTTTTTGGTAATGGGGTTTAAAATATCAAACTCGAAAACGGAGTTACATTCGAGCCAGTGTTTTGTATGGAAACACTCTTTTTTTCAATCAAGGTTTTTTGTAAAATAAAAAGAAAAACAACTTCTTTTTAAAAAATGAACTAGTTGTATGGATATTTATGGTTATCGTGTTTTAAATTGCCTTCCAATTGTAAAAAATGTGAAATATGACATAGTATATTTTTATAATATGTCGGCTACAGTGACTTAATGACGTGAAGAAAAAAAGCCAGACTTTTCCTTGTATGTTACAGTATCAGTATTTAATGTAAACCCTCTGGGCTGTGTTTTAATAAAATGTGTTACTCCTTTTTCCGACGTCGTTCCGAGATCTGCTGAACAGCTGCTGCGTGGAGACAAACTGGCTGATGGAAGCAGTTGGGGGAAGGACATAAAGTGCCAAATTATTCAAAGCATTCCAAGCTTTGCCCCACAATAAGTAGCTTTCCAAACAGGCCTTTACTCATTTTATGACAGTAAATTGGGAGCAGAAGCAAATCTGAAAAGCTGGCACATTATGTTCTTGATTTAATGAGTCTGAAAGATCTGAGTCCCAGCAAGAACTGAACAAACCCTCATCCATGTGAAGTTGAGGCTGGACATTGTGACGTGGCTTCTCTCATATAAACGCATGCACAGGCTGCTTGTAGAAAGAGTCTGTCTCCTCAGCAAGCCGGCCAGCAGACAGTCATAAACCTCCAGAACGTGCTCCAGTCAGACCAGTGATTGACGCTGGCTCCGCTGCCGCCGCTCTGCTGCCAATAAGCCACAGGTGATTCAGTTTCCCAGTCAGTGTCAGTCTCGTCCCCTGGAGGACAATCAGCCCTCATTAAATTCTTCCTCAGTGAGCAAAGTTTTTACTGCTTTTTGACGAGCAGGGGAAAAAAAACCCTGTAGGAAACAAACTAAAGTAGACGACAGGCAGCTGGTGATGCTTCGCCGTTAGAGCCAGCTGGGGCCACTAGAGGGCGACTTCCTGTCAAAGGAGGGAGCACTTTGAGAGAGCGAGGAAGCGGCGTCGAGAGGACGTGCCATGGGGGGTACTCAAGACCCCATCTGCTCAGAGTCTGCATGACTGGCAGCTTGGCCTCACATCTCCAAAACTATTCTAGGTCATGTGGCTCAGACTTGTGTGTTTTTAGGTGAAAGTAAGAACGCGGGCAGCTATCCAGGTCAAAAGAATTACCCCGTGGCACAGTTATGTACTTGTGTGGCCTTGTTCTCTTTTGTCCGTTGAGTGACTTAAGAAAGAAAGAGAATAAGGAAGAAATAGAGTGGACAGAAATGGCTGTTTACCTACTTTTTTAGTTTATTCTCCTTTGCATATTGTCGCTGTCCTGTGAAAAACAAAATGTCACCAGGGCTTTTTAAAGAAGCACTAAAAGCAAACACAGGACAAACTAATGGTGAAGTGCTCTGTCTGATTTGGCACTGATAGTCTTATATAAATAAATGTGTGTTTTGAGCTGTTTGTGACAACGTATTTACGAGATAATAATATATATGTGAGTTGGCCTGTTTGGTAGGAAAATCGAATCCCTCAGGTTTACTGGTTGATGTTGGTTTCTTTCAGGGATATTTATTCTTTGTAGAAGTGCACTGAGAGCTGCTCATCATCAAACATTTCTTGCATGTTTCTGCTTAATTCTATAAAGTTTTCCAGCTAAAACATGTTGCTAATAAATGAAGTACTGACAGTGTGCAAGAGGTAGCTAAGAAAATGAAAATGCATGACATAAAATTTGCAAAACGTTTCACTCAACAGCGACAATATGCATTTGAGCAGCTGATGGAGTTAAGAGAAAGCTGCTGCAGGTCACTGTTCACAGGATCAGTGTAATCACCATTTCATAGGCTAACAGGACAGGATGCTCACCCAGACCGTTATTCCTTTGTGATTTATCTCTGTACTGTCTACCAACACAGGCAGAGAATTAAAACCACTGAAACCACAATGTCCACCCTCAGCATCTGTCTATCTATGTGTTCAGAAGAAAGGCTGTCGTGAGGCTGTGCTGTTTCCCTACATGTTTCTTATAGTCGCCCATGTGGGATGTGACAATAAAACCAGTGGTATTACCAGTACAAACTCTGATTCATACATGCATTTGTGTGTTTGTGTGTTTTTCTATGCCTTTTTGTAAAATGTACATTTCTTTGAGTGCCATTCTGGTATCCCCCTGGCAAAGATTTTTTTCATATTCTTTGATGAATACATTTGATTTGCATGTGAAAAGACCTATTTTCCTACAAAAAATAAATGAGAAAAGCATCTTGAATAAAGTGTCGGCATCTTTTGTTTGGGCTCCGCAGCGAGGAAAAAAAAATATGTGAGGAAATAAAAGGCTTCCCACTCTTGAAACGTTGAGTATTGTCCTGTTCTTGTTGTCAGTGTGAGATCTGTGTCTGATTTTGATCGGGAGCGAGCAGGGGGTCTCCGCAGTCCTATCAGGAGAATTACAGTCACACGGGCTGATGTTGTGTCACTGGCAGGAACAACACAGGAGGCCGAAGAGATGTCACATTGCCTCCTGTCAGCCGTGTCATTTTGTTTGTCACTTTGGCAGTTCATTCGGTGACAGTCGAACTTCAGCTTGTGATGAGGGAACATCAGAGTCTGTGAGGCTTTAAATTACATTAATGCATTAGGAGCTGGAGGTTTGCTCCAATTTGCCACTGATTTTAAGTCTCTGACAATACAATCACTTCTTCAATCAATCCACTTAATCAGAAATGATTCAGTGCCTCTTAGAAATGAAACATGAGGAATGAATACGTGTCCTGGTTCTCTTATTTTCCACCAACTTTTCCACTTTCTGTCTGTCGTCATTAGTTCACAGCCAAACTGCCTGGAGAAAAAACATCAAAAAAATGGAAATGGAAAATATGTTTTTGTCATTCTCTGAAATAAAAAAACTCCCTGGAGAGGCTAGCCACTGGGACTGAGCATAGGGATGAGCCGGATACTCGTTTCATACACATACATCAGCGTTTTTTACTG
>JBBMOC010000042.1:3109342-3213701 GCA_037975185.1 Centropyge bicolor
TGCATGTGGACCAGTAAAAAACGCTGATGTATAGTATGTGATTTTTTTGGGTGAATTTTTTGCACCATTTCAGATTTGCTTCATAATTTTTCATTTTAATGTCCTTGTTACTAATAGCTGCTGTGCAAAATTTCAGGTCAGTATCTCCACTACTTTCAGAGATATTAAGCCTTCACATGCATGTGGACCAGTAAAAAACGCTGATGTATAGTATGTGANNNNTCTCACTGGTAGAGTTTGTCCGTTCTTGAATAAAGATATTACTATTACGATTTACAACAGATCATTAATGGTAAAACTCAGGTAAAACTTCATTTGGCTCAGCCATTTATGGCAGCCATTTATGACACAGGTCAATATTACAGTAGCTCAATGGCTCGAATGTTTGGCTGCAAAACTTACGGTCCAAGTCTGGGTACACCATGATAACATAGATGTTTTTGTAATCTGTTGTTTAGTTTATTAGTTTATATGCATGCAGTCAGGGGGTATAGCTCAGTGGTAGAGCATTTGACTGCAGATCAACAGGTCCCCAGTTCAAATCTGGGTGCCCCCTGGAAACCTTTAAGCATTTGTAATGTTATTTTACGGCATAAAAATGAGTGTGTTACTGTAAAAAATTATCTCAGACTCAAGAAAAGTTCAGCTGCCAGGATGCTTCATCATGAAGCATGTGGATGCTGCCAGCTGCTGGCAGCTTCAAACTTGCAGATGGCACAGTTGTTGCCGGCCTGCTTCGTGAAAATGAGCCTGTGGTCAATGAGATGATCAGTTCCTCAGACTAAACTTTCGAAAAATACCTCACTTCTACTTTACGATATCATTGTGGAAAGAGAATGAGAATTGTAAGTAGGCAGGCTGCCACTATATTCACAAGAAACTGAATAAAATGTCCTTTGAGATTTGGTAGATATTAATGGGTCCCACACATTGGATGCTCATGGCTCTTTGGTGATCCTCTGATCCTCCATTTGTGGTTTTGTGTGAAATGTCTCAACAATGGGATGGGTCTACCTCTCTCTCCTCTATTAACTGCAAAAATAATGACATTTCCATCGACCTCAGCTGGACTTTGTGTTTAGTGTTAATTGGCAAATGTAAGTGTTCTAAAGTAAGCCAACGAAATTGATAAATATTAAACCTGTTATCATTCACAGGGCTCTTTATATCTATTTATCACATGGCTGATCTGTTGTACTTTGTATTGTGAGTATTGTGGTCACAATTTTTTATTGTTCCCTGAAGTTTTTAATCTCTGTTACCAGAAAAATATTTTATTACATGACAATAAAGATTGAATGAACAAAACAAAGATGAGGTCAAAGTCAATTATTCAATAATTCCATGTATTCAGTTCTCAAAACGGACAAAATAATTTGCTTTAATGTAGATTATGGAGTTTGTTTCAAGTCACAATATTGCGTGAGTTATGGAATTGTACATTTATGAACTGCATTTATGAACACTGCCTGGTCAGAACTAAGAAAAGTGTGTAGGGCTCAGCAGCACAACCAGACTCAAGCTCAGGAAGTGTCTGGTGAGCCCTTTACCAAAAATAAACCGGGCTGTGCAGTCGTTTGGATAAAAGAGCCAACATGTGAGTTGACACATGACTTCATGCGAGAGCAAAGCAGTGAAATAATCTTTCATTGCTAATATTCATGAAGGACAACATACCTTTGCAAATGTGCTGAAAATCTCGGGTGTCACCTGAAGCGTCCTCCTCCTTTCCCCGTCGTACACGAGCTTCGTTCCCACCGCAGTGTTGGCCTGGGTGATGATAGCTCTGTCGAAACCATGGCACTTGCTGCTCAGCTGAGATCTGGGGAACCACAAGGACTTTGTTAAATGACATACAAGACGGTCAGGAGCTGGCTGAGCGGTCGGTTCAGGTGTTGAACAGAAAGCTTCATAATATGAAAAATACAGTTTAATAAAATGGCAGTTTGTTCAGTCTATGAACGACTGAATGATTTTAATTCTATAAATTGACTGAAAGTAGTCTTGAGTCCTTCAGGTAAAGTCCCTCTGTTTTACAATAACTCACATGACCTCAAGACGTGTTATATTTAGACCGCAGTGTTTTGCATGCAAGTTCCTCAGCTTTTATCCACATTTCTACTTCTGCTTCTCCTTCCATGTCTTGACTTGTTCTCCTTTCTAGCCAACATCAAACTCCTGCATAGGTTTTGTTTTTGTTTAAAACCTGGATGATTATACTGTTTCAGCTTTTTGTGACATAAATCAGATGAGGGGACCCTGGCTCATTGTTTCTGGGCTTGCCCTAAAGTTAAAACATTTTGAGAAGACATATGTTATTTGCTTAGTATAATTATTGGGAAACAAGTCAACTGAGACTGAGCACTTGCTATTTTGATCTGAAAGCTGCCTAAAGCTGCCATATGAGACGCAGCAGGACTTAATGTTGTGTGTGCTTATAGCTACAAGGGCTATTTTGAGAGAATGGAAATCTACCTCCCCTCCTTTTAAGAAGTGGCGCCATGATATGGAGCTCTGTCATTATTTGTCATTATAAGAGATTAGGTGCTCCTCACCTGGCTCACATCGTCGGTTTGCTGAGATTTGGGGTCTCTTTTGTGAGACAGCAAAACAAACTCAGCTGCAAATAAATAGTGTTTGTTGATCTGGTTGAACCTCTTGAACTTGGCTTAATGTATATTTTATCAGAACTACCTTTTCATAATCATGGTACATCTCTGGACTGTGACAATGTACAGACAGTTCTTGGACTGTGTGCATGCGTGGACAATCATTTAAAAATTTGTTTCATATTAGAATAAAAAAATCTGAGTGGATGACATTTTTATTGTTACCTGAATTTTTGATAATTGTCCTCCTGCTTCTTCCAGGTCTTAGAGTAACGCTCTATCACTTTGTCGATGACCTCCCTGTGACACACACACACACAAACACACGGTCATGCTGACATGACTTGATCTGATGAAGACATAAACAAAAAGGTCACTTAAGCAGAAGCAGCGAAGGCGTTTGCTCTCACCTGCAGCCTTTACAGAGGTCAGAGGGCTGAGTGACGCTTTTCTTTTGAGAAGGTGGTCTGCGAGGTTCCACATTGCTGTTGGGAGAAAGAGGAAGAAACAGCATGGATGGGTAAAATGTAAAAGCCAAAAAAAAAAAACCAAACAGATAATCTAATCCCTCGTCTTTCTTGGCTTCACATTCTGTTGTTTACACTGGTTGAGAGGAAAAACCTGTTCCAAATGTGTAGCAGTGTTTGTTCTCATGCACATATGTTGCTCATCATCCTTCTGTTATTTATCGTTTTATATGTAATTACTTATTTTACTATCAGCCATTTATTATTTTATTTTAGGGAAGGTCCAACATTTGTGAGTATGAAGTCCGGCCCTGCAGGAGAAAACAGGATATGTGTGTCTAGTGATCCAGTTAATCAAACATCAACATAAACAGGCACCTGTCAGATGGTCCAGGAACATGGACAAAAAAAGTGCATTGAGGAAAGGGCAGGGGTGAAAACAGAATAATTTTTGAGGTTGGAAATATATTTCTTCAAGGCTTCCTTTTATTTGGAGATGACTAGTTGGGTAATGTCACTCAAGTTAGGGAATAAAACTCTGAACATTCTCTTAGTTTAACAGTCTTGAGATGACATGGTTTGTTGTATTCCTTATCTTTGTAATCTAGGTAATAAACCTACAGTGAACTGAAGCTGCTTCACTCATCATTTCTTTATAATGGTGGTTAGAGGTTTAGTCAAATCTACTAAAGTGATATATCTGGGAATAGAAACTGACAACATTCATTACACAAAGCAGTTATAACGAAGTCAGCGTCTAACTAGTAAATGCAATCAACGATGTGGTTCAACACAGAGTTCTGTATGCATGACTTAACAACCTCAAGAAACACTAAAACAAATCGAGTAACCATTCAGTGATCTGTCAGCTTCATAAAACATAAATGAACAACCAGCCTACAAACGGGTAGAGACCTTTGCTACTTCTCTACGTTCTAACAGGAGACAACGTGTGCCTCTCCGTGTCTGTGTGTCGTAATGTCTCGGCTCTGTGGTGTGTTGTTTTGCGCACGTTATGTGTCTTCTCTTCCTCTTCTAAAGTTTCCATAAAGAGGCTAAATAAGTCAGCATTATGATGTGTGCACCTGTAAGACTGCAAAGCCACAACACAACCTGTGAGTGTTAATAAATGTCACAGTGTATCTGCCTCAACATCCTTCATTTTCAGTTCAGTTTTGGTGTCGATGCTGCTGAAACGAAACAGTCCTTAATATTTCATTTTCAGTGGCTCTTTAGATTTCAGTCTGTGGATTCCTGCCATCACTGTTGGCAAAAAAAACAATCATTCACTTTTGTTTTTAATCTCATAGAGGCTTATAAAGGCAGTAACATGGCATCGTTACAGGTGAGCGTAAACTTTTTTAACAATAAAAGAGCTGAGAAACAAATTATAAACTGTCTGTTGATTCACGTTGAAGAAGTGAAGTTTTTCCCAAATTCATTTTCCAAACTTCTCTGCCGGTATTTTTACTCTTAAGAGTGTTTAGTATTGCAAGATGAATCATGATATTGCACCACGGATTCGCCTTATGAGATGAATTCATGCCCGGGCAAAATTTTCAAAAAAGCTAAATCAGCCTCTTTATCTCAATACCAGCTATTTCACACTAACAACATCTTGCACAGTTTTGGCAAAAGAGGATGACATGTGTGGAAAAAGTGGAGAAAGATTGAGAATGAACAAGACACAAAACTTTCCCAACTACTGCATTGCTGAGGTTGTAAGTATACGTCATTGCATGTGTGTGTGTGTGAGGGTTAAGTGGTATAGATGGTTGAAGAGAGTTAGACACTTACTTGCTGTCGAACATGTACCAGATGAGCGTGGTCAGCAGGCTCCCCAGACACAGGAGAGTGATCGCCAAAGAGAAGAGTGACTTCAAGAGCTGTCCCCTCATACCTCTCCCCTCCTGCTACCTTCACCCGCTGGCCCCCTCACCTACCTTCAGTCTCTCTCTGTTTCTCTTCACCTTCACTCAATCCTGCTTTCTGTCACTCTGCCTCTGTGTTCAGATTTCCTCCCCCCCTCCTTGTTCTCACCGGCTGAATCTCTCTCTCTCTCTCTCACTCTCTCAAGAGTGTTAATCTTTGCCTTTCTGCTTTCTGATGTTTTCTTTCACCTCAACCCCCTCGTCCTCCTCCTCCTGCTCACCCTCTTCCTGTCTGTCTGGTTTGACTCAGTGTTTCTCTCCCTCCGTGGGTGAGCGAGAGTACGCCTCCTCACTCAGAAGCCAGTCTCCTTTTTCTTGCCTCTTGTTCAGGCAAGTCCTCTCTGCACCTCCACTCCGTCCTGTCTCTCTTCCTGTTGTCGTCCAGGTCGGCTGAGAGAAACCCGCTCTTGTCTTGCCCCACATCCTACTTTAATCATTGTCATCTCTCTGTCGTCCGCCCATCTTCCGTTGTCTGTCTCGCCCTCTTTATTCTCATGTGTTCAGACAAACTCACAGTCTTACTTTCCACTGTAGTCCCAGAGCTGGAGCTCCTTGTGCTCTCCACCCCCACCTCTGAGTCCCAGCCTTCCCTCCCTGCTTTCCCTTCCCTCCCCCAGCCATCCTCCGCCCACACCCCTTAAGCCCCTCTCCCCTTTGCACAAAAAGGAGGCAGTAACATGAGTGCCCAGTACTGAATTAGCCCACAGTTTGCCTCTTGACTAGTGTGTGTGTGCCAGGAAACCAAGCGAGGGGCAGAGGCGTTCCATCCAATCAGAGCGACCCCCAATACCTCTCGTACTCTTACCTACACACACACAAGCTTCTTTCATTCCGGCGTCAAACTTTGCCAGCTGTATCAGCTCATATCTCTTACAATAAAAGTGTTTCTCTGTTTGAGAGGTGGGAGGGAATCGGGGGGGGTTGGGGCCCGAGGAAGGGAAGTCCCCGCTCAGCTGAGATGGGAACCTGCTTCTAGCACAGCAGCACTGCTGGCTGGATCAACAGGGCAACTAACTAACGCAACAGCCGGCGGAAATGAGAGAAGCAGAAAAACCAGAGGAAGCCAGACGGAGAGACAAAAGCAGAGAGAGAGAGAGAGAGAGAGGTGGGGAGCTGATGCCCAGGGGAGCCATAACTCATCTGCTGCTCATTTGGGAGCTTTGCGTTGCCAGCTGTGTGATGGAAAGGGAATAAAGCACAAAAATACATATAGGATTTGGGGAAATATGTCGAAGCATATGGGATGCATTTCACAATAAACACCCACAAGCAGAGGACCACACCCAGCTCTCCTGCATTTATCCCTTTCAGTGGAAAAAAACTCCACGCTGAGCTCCTTGCAATAAAGTCATTATGCCTAGTAACTACATGCTGAGTAAGCCGAGCCGTGCCACAGCAACCCCACCACCCCACGCACAGAAACCCAAAACAAAAGAGCTCTTAGAAAGTTTTTATTTTGGCAGGGTTTGCAGAAAACCTTCTGGGGTTGTTTGAGGCTGTTTTGCTGCGAGCAGACGGAGGACAGAAGCATGATCAATAAAGGAGGTTGAGCAGCTAATAAAATCAGACTAATAGCACCGATAGAGACAGAGGGTCGTCTGAAAGCTACACTTAACCTGCTTTTTACCTCAAACACACATTCTTGCAATTGTTCGTTGACTGATGAGCAGATCTGTGTGACTCCAGTGAGCAGACAGGTCTCTCTTATCAGGAATGTGTTAACGATAGTGCAAGTGTCACAAACCATGTCCTGAACGACTGCACCATTTCTCATATTTTCTGACATCCAGGACGTAAATGCTTGATGTGAAATTCATTCTTTCAGTCCACACACACAGTCCAGCATTTCATTCAAAAAAATACCCCGATCGGAGGAAAGATAACAACCCCCCCCCCTGAGGGCCAGGCCTCCGGGAGAAAACACACAAGTGCATGACCTTTAATGCATCATGAGACATTAGCAGGAATGCGGAGAGAAATGTGGGAACAAATGTTCTTCTCCAGCGCAGAGAAGTCCGTGATCACAACAAGGCCGTGGGCAAGAAGAGCCACTGCCCCAGAATAATTGTAGTGCATCAGAGAAGAGGGAGAGCAACAGAACACCTTGCTTCTCTGGTGGTCTGTTCAATTAAATATCCAGACCTCTCATCTGGCTTCCCCCTCATCACAGGCCATCCTGCTGCTTCCCACACACAACAGTCAGTCATTAGCTTATTACAGGCAATGCCATTTCCATCCAAAGACTCCATAAGCTTTTTAACCACATTACAACCAAAGAAGCGATTTTTCACAATGACATTCATAATCTCGTAACGCAGGAGATTTCTCAGCATCTCGTGCGCCCATGGGAAGCCCTCGGTCTCTTTCACTCGCCGTGGATAAATCACGCTGGGATTATTATCTCAGTGATGGATGATTGCGTAATTAGGAGCTAACTTTTACGTGATTAATCTGTGTTTCAGCAGAGGGAGGCATCACCGCCGAGTTCTGCAGAATTCGCCAATGTGTTTCAATTACCCCGTGTGTGTGCGTGCACTGACAACCCACAGAGGATGTCTTTGTGTGTGAAGTGGTAA
This sequence comes from Centropyge bicolor, assembly GCA_037975185.1. NCBI lineage: Eukaryota > Metazoa > Chordata > Actinopteri > Pomacanthidae > Centropyge > Centropyge bicolor. The sequence goes on from JBBMOC010000042.1 coordinate 3,116,926, forward strand.
AACAGTTTTGATTACTGTGATTGCTTGGCTGAGACGCAAACAATATTTGTATAGCTCCAGGCAAATACACACACATGGACTTATGGACCCATATCAGACTAAAGACCAGTTAACTGAGGACAGCTTACAATTAGGGACCAAAAGCTGAGAGTTGGAAAACAGCTGATTTTGGGGTCAGTGGTTAACGTCAGGGTTCAGTTAAATTTCCAGGAAGTGAATCTGAATCTATGTAATGTCCCTAGAAGTGACCTAAACGTGTGGGTGTGTGTGCGTGTCTGACTCTCCCCAGCTGCTCATGACAGGAAGTCTGGGTGCAGCTTGCTCCAAGGTGGCATGCAATGATGGAGGAGGAGTTGGAGAGAGGCTGCACTGGTGCTTCCTCTTAAGAGCCCATTGTCACCCTAACAGCGTCCAGTGAGTCCCCCCTCCTCCACCCTGTTCATACGGCCCCCTCCTCCAGCAGAGAAGAAGCTGCTGCTCTGATCATCCATGAGAGACAGGATGTGAATCTGGCTCGTGTGTGTGTCTGCTCAACCGCTCTAAACGATGAGGGGGTCCCCAGCAACCACAGTGAGCTTCCTCTCAGGCTGCGTGTTAGTTAATGGTGGTTGCTTAAAATCAGGATTTAAAAAAGGACAGGTGTGCTGCAAATAACAATAGACACAACTGAACTGACACTTCCTGTCATTGTCAAGTGTTTACCACTTTGGCCTCAGAGCAGAATAAACATTTGTTCCCACATGCGGCCTGACTCAGACCTGTTAGGTGAAGGTAACACCTGATAGCAGGTTGCGTGACCCGGGTGAAACTGCAGTGATGAAACGTGTCATAGGCAGACCGCACTGAACTCAAGTGTGAGACATCTGTTATCTGCTGTAAAGTCACCACCAGGCCACCTCTATGCATGTGACTGTGACTGTGAAAACAGATGATGGAAGAGGATCCAAAATGTGAACATTGCGTGCATTTTGTTTTTTTTCCCCAAAGTGCATCAAACGGAAAAAATACCAGCTATTTCCAAACTGCCATCTTCCCTCATGTGGCCACACAGGAACAGAAACAGGGGTCAACCAAAATACATCACAGTGTTTTTCTTCGCAAGAATGAACAAGACAATATTATGAGGAACTACTTCATAAACCCCACATGATAACAGTGTCAATCTGCATTCTCTTATCATCTATTAAGCAATACACATTTATCTTCCCTGTCACATCCTGGACACAGCAGCTTTGGGTTTCTAAACAGCACACAAAGTGATAACCCGTCCCCAGATGATTAAAAGGATAAAGATAAAATTCACAGAAATTTGTCTTCTTACTTTCCTCCACTTCTTCTTATAGAAAACTTTCACCTCTTCAGGCCTTTAAAAATCTTTAGAATAAGTGAAACATCATGTGAGAATTTGCTCTTTTCAACATCATTATAAAGAAAATATGTTTGGATGTTGGGCTGTCATTCAGAAAAACAAACAAGACGTCACCCTGGTGCTTTAGGTAATTACGATGTTTTTTACACCAAATGATTAATAATTGCTAGTTGCTGCCCTACATTCACCTCTTCAGGCCTGTGAAATCCTTCAAATGACTGCTTACATCTCATGACCGCTGCACGTGGCTTAACCTTAAATCTTGAGACACAACATGTAACAGTGCATTTTTAACAGCACTTTCCTCTCATTAGCACATCTGATGAGGCTTGACCGAAAAGCTTCTGGTTCCAGGAGACCTAATCATGAGCTCTGGGATCTTTGAGTCACCTGATGGAATCATTTCATAGGCCTGGCCCAGCTGTGGACCCTGAAATTGCCATCACCTTCCACCTCACTTGTCACGGCTGCGACTGGCCAACGGCTCCGTGGGGAGGTGTGATGGAGGACGGGGGCCTGAGGGGGGCGGTAATGGGGTCATGTGGTCAAGTAACAGCTGATCCCCGTGCATTCCACTGCTGCTTAGCATGAGGCCTGGTGCCCTCGTGCCTGTTGGAACTACTACCACCCTGCCTGTCCAATAAGCACTCACACCACCACAACACATAACCAGCAGATGAAGTCGGCAAACAAACCTGTAGAGCACCAGAAGATACACTGGGTGTATAACATACAATCACTCAGAGGGGCACATGCATAATTTACACATCCTGCCACGGCTGTAATGGACATGAGAGACCCTCTGTTCCTAGGTATTACAAATCAATGCTTAATAGCCTGAATGGAGAGGATTCTGATTGTTGATTGTGTGTAACATACAGAAAGAATTAACACATTTTTAGGGCTTTGTCGGTGTGTTTCCGTTTGCAACCAATTATGAAAAGTCATTTCCTGCAGCTCCGTCACTGTTCACAGAAACTGTGGTTGACACCAAGTTCAGTTGCACGTGTCACTGATGAACAGATAACAAGCTTTTCTCTCGAAGATCACACGCATGAACCAGCAGCGGAAATACACTGACTCTAAAAAGGGAAAACTTTTTTAAAATTATAACTCATTGTGCATATTGTCCCAACAAGACCAGGGGACCATGAATGTGAAACCTCAACAACTTCAATCAAGATATTCAGCTATTCATTGGATGTTTTACTATATTATTTTTCCAAAAGTTTAAAGATTAATGTACAAGACTCTGCTTTCTTTTGGCTGATATTTAACTTTTGGACATTTGGATTTCTCATACCAGCTACAACCAGTAGATGGCAACAAACCTTCACGCAGCATGTCAAGATTACCTCCATATAATTTAAAGATTTAATTAAGAATCAGGGGATTTATGGCTTTCACCTTGATAAAACTGGAATGTGGATTTGATTCATGAGTCACTGGAGGTCAACACAGTCAAAGTCAAGGGGAGGATTTTCATTCCTCAGAGGGCATTAAATAAAATTAATTATATCTGGCTTGAAATCAGAGGTCTGAAGATAAACTAGTTTGTTCTAACAGAAAACTTCCAAGGGTGGGAAAGACTTAACATGCTCCCCCCTGGTGGCCATGACACAAACACAGCATTAAAATGAACAGCAAAATTTGCACAACAGGAAATGAGTATTTATTTATCTCAGCTGACCTTTCACCCTTTTCTTTTACTATTTAATAAAACTAATTTCATACATTTTCAACATTTTGAACATTTCTCAAATATGATATGTGTGCTGATATTTGTTAGTGATAAAGTTGCAATGCTACATTTTAACAGTGGTAAAACAGTCCAGACTTTTAGGAAGTGATTGTTACTTGGGGTTTTTTTTGTATGCAATTGCAATCTTTACTTAGCAGCTCTTTCAAACATTAAGGTTAAGCATGATCCTTTTTTGACTTTGGAAATAACAGTCTGAAATCCCAACTCACTAATTTCTGTTTGTGTTCCGCCATGAGGAATTATCACCTCAATCTGGAGCTTTATAGTGACCGTCCGCTCACTGTTCAGCTGAACAGCAGCAACTTCACTGTTTTGACTCTGACTATTGTTTCCAGCCCCAACAGGCAGCATATTTCAGTGCCTTTTACAGCTGTAGTCTAAAATATCTATATGCTAAATGAGAAATTGAATGTCATACTAATAAGACATGAGGGTAAAAAGAAATATGTCGAAAATCCATTCAGGTATTAACATCAATCTAATTATTCCCTGATAATCAGGTACTTGGGGGAAAGAGGACAGAAAGTACAGGACACCATCAGTGTCTTTATGTACACTTTTATTGTCAGCACTTAACAGCTGGCAGTCAGGCAGAGTTGACAGAACCAGATTACTTCTTGGTCGTCTCCTCCTCCTTGGACAAGTTCTTGATGATCTCCTCCTTCTTGGCCTGGAGACGCTCCTCTCTGCGCTTGCGGGCCTCCTTTGTCTTGGAACGACGAGCCTCGGCCTGATCACTGTAGGACAGGCAGTGTGTGATCATCATGTTCAACTTTTAATACACACAGCAACATCAACCAATAAAAACCTTTTTAAATGCAATGCATGTCAACTTGTTTCAAATTCACATCTGGTTCTGACTGTTCTGTTTGGTTTGTTTGGACTGGGGCAATCCTAGACATAACTGACAATAAAGCCCAAATACTTTATGCTGCACAACGTAACACTAGAGAATTTAAATGACTGTTTCTCTCTTGCAGCGTGCAAATGTCTTTATAATGTTTGACTTAAAGAGAGTTATGTGCAAAACAAGAGAATGTATATTCAAATAACGTGATTTCTAGACTTACTTTTCGCCTCTTCCCCTTTAACATGCGTTCATGTTCTGAGCCTTATTGCTCCAAATGAAAGTGTCTAATTCCAACACTTACATGGGATAAATACAATTACAACTGCCTTTCTGTGAATCTGAACAGAACAGAACTGAAGTTGGTTTGAGACTTACGCCAGGAGCTTCTTGCGAGCCTTGTCTGCCTTCAGCTTGTGAATGTGCTCCATAAGGATGCGCTTATTCTTGAACACGTTACCCTTGGCCCTCAGGTAGAGGCTGTGGTACCTGGGGGAAATCGCAGAGAGGGGGGAAAAACATTAACATGATATCAAAGTACACAAACTGATCTTTAAAATGTGGTTGTGTACTACCGCCATTTAACAATCCTCACGATTGTCTTTAAGTATACATTTGAGTGCATGACAAAGTCTGCCAAGAGAGACACATTAGTCAGAGCAGAAACAACCAGTGAAGATGTCTTTAACCTACATGTGCCTGTCGATCTTCTTGGACTCCCTGTAGCGACGCAGCAGACGACGCAGGATCCTCATGCGGCGCATCCAGGACAACTTCTCAGGCATACGGGCGTTGGCTGTACCCTTTCTCTTACCTGGGAAAATGGATTAAGAAGGCATGTCAGCTTTACTCTACACAGTGATCTCCATCAACCAGGCAGTAAGATGTCTCACAAAATACAATTATTCCACAAGACTAATTATCAAAAAAAGAAAGTCAGGTCAAACTTTCGACTTTCGACTAAGAAGGCAAAAGTGACAGATTGAACTTACCGACTCCCATGTGTCTTCCCTTACGGCGTGCAAGTGTGTTCTTGCGGCAGCGGGCCCGGGAGTGAACCGTAACAGGTTTGCGGATGATAAGACCATCCTTCACCAGTTTACGGATCTGCTGGCCTGAAGACAGAGGGAAACAAGTCAGCTACAACCCTTAAGAAATGATCAGCATCAATGTGGACATAACTACAGAACAGGCAGTTCAGACTTGTATCATTTATATTCAATGCACTCATTAAGACTATCTCATCTCATGATGTTGCAAAACACAATATCTGTTTACTGTTAGAAGGGGAAATTATTTTCATATGTCACCCTGCTCTGTCTTCTGCATACTGTAGGATTATCTGACCTTTTTTTTATAACCTGGACTAGATCATGTTTTAAAACTGTCAGCTGTCAAAATAAATAGGAGTGTGGACTTTAAAAGACATTACAGGGTAGATTCTAATGTAAGAACCCATTTAACTTCATTTAGTTGCACTATAGAAAATACAGCCTGTACCATCTTTGGACCTTGACAATTATCAGTGTCAGTCAGGACAATTCAACTCTATCTCTCACAAGACCCCTATAGTCGAGGAGGTAATGTTTCAATACTTCAATTAGTGACTGTACCAGTTTAAAAACATGGTCATTAGTGGCTTTCTAGCCAGACAAACTAACAAACTAACATGTTCATCAGGATCACTGGTGACACGCTGGTGCACGTTTAGTTGATAGTGGTGCAAACCAACCTTCACACATTAAAACACCTAACTAAGACCAGACACATCACTTTCTCAGCAAACGGCGAAACGGCGTTAAAGCCTAAACTTGTTGATCTACTTACGAGAGTTGGCGTTGGCGATCTCATTGGTCTCGTTGGGATCCAGCCAGACCTTCTTCTTGCCGCAGCGCAGGACGCTGGAGGCCAGCCTCTTCTGGAGCCTGAGCATGCTGCAGGACACACACAACCCGGGTCAAAGATCCAGCAATTTAACCATCAGCATCTTCCTCTACACGTGTGTCAGAAGTAATATCGCAAAATGACACGTTTCATGGGGTAGTCAAAGCTTTATGCCACTCTTTCAGAAGCTAAGTTGCTGTTAGCCGCTAAGCTAACATCAGCCGGGTTGACATGGCCTCCCCGGCTGCTACATCGTGCCACAGAGAGCCACGTAAAAATATGGGTTTTTGGTTTTAGGGTGAGGTTTAAACTTCATGTATCGATGTAAAGGACATCCATATGTCTTACTGAGGTGATATGGTGATTATCAAATGTGCATTTTAACAGTTAAATGCTGAGTTTTATTGTGCCATCGACAGCGCTCCTACCTCATGGCTGCTACTTCAATAGGAAAAGGAAGGCTGGAGACTCGGGCTGGACGCTTCCATTATAGAGGAGAATCCATCTCAGAACACGAAACTTCTCGGTGTTAGTCCAGATCACCAAGGACAAAATTTATAACTTACAGTATCGTAGTTTTAATAACTATGCGCATTACAAGACTAAAATGACAGAAATTGATACATGAAAGGGCAAAATTGAGTTTATTTTAATCGTCAAAATCGCTGAATCCCCCTCATAAAATAATGGTAGTGACCAGTGTGTTTGCAATGCATTATGGGTGATATAACAGTTGGCTGCAATCTGCTGTTGCAACACATAGGGGCGGTGTTGAGGCCAAAAAAACCCACTGATTTGATTTAATCAATTTTATATGCAATCCTTGACATGGAGCCTTCAAAACCTCCAATCAGTCTCCTTTGTTCTTTAGAAAAGGGGGTCAAATTATTTTCAATAAGAAGATTAAAATAGAAGGAGGAATTAAAATATAATAGTGCAATTAGATCTTAGAAATCTCACTAAATGAGGCCAGTAAGGGTTATCATTATTAGTTTTCGTATCATAAATTAGTAGATTGATTTTGAAAAAAGTCGACATTTTTGCTCTTATTCTCAAAAATGATTGTTGTGAACTATATTTTGCATCATACAGAAGAATGCTATATGTCTTTGAGACTGACAAAAAAAAAAACATCATTGTATCTCTTTTAATTCCAAGTGTGTTTTCAGTTTGACGTCTGACTGTTTGTCATTTAATGTATAATTATAAAAATCCATTCTGCCATCTTTCATAAAAACCGAAGAGGCAAGAAAGAAGAAAGGAGTCATCAAATCACAAAAGTATCTTCATGCAGTCTAAACTGTTTGTGATGCACTGTGAAAAACAGCATATAAGGGTGTGAAAGACACCCATAATAAATAATTAACAGTGCAATATGAACATTAACAAGTCTAGAAACAAGTTGGTGTCTTAAAATGTGCAGCTTCAGGAAAATTTAATAATAATAAAACAAAAGCTTTTTTGACTATTGATCACATATTAAAAGATGAGAAAAATGTAATTCCAGGCCTTTCAGTGGCTTCTATTAAAAACAAAAAGTGACTGCACTGACTGGCTTCTTATGAAAACACATGTAAAAATAGCTAAGTGGTACATAACCATCCGACTGGCTGCTTATTATGGTTCCCACTGTTGCATCCAGCAGCAGCAGCCTGTCACCATAGCAGCGCTGCAGGCTCACCGTGTGGGTGCATGAGGGGCTCTTGTGTGACTTCTTCACCTCAGGTAACCCAGAGTACCAACTGAAATCAGCAGCTCCGGATAAAGTACAACCCAAAGTACCGGATCACCACCTACCACAGCTTCAGCAGATAAACAGATACTGCTCTCGTCTCTGCACAGGAACGCGTCGTCCAGGAAGTGAGCACTAATGTTCCAACCTGAGGGATGTTGGACTGTATTCTGAGAGAAGGCTCACTCATGTGTCTGGATCAGGATGCCTTCTCTAAACATTTTACACTTTCATTTCATATCTCTGTGGCTTGATAACATCCTCACAAAGAGTGTTTTTACATGCACATTAGTTTCCTGTTTTTCAATCTTATCTCTGTTTTGCTGTAATCATGTTTAAACCATTGACTTCTGCACCAACAGAGAATGATCAGAAACCAGAATAAGGTGTTTCAAGCTACAGGATCCTAGTTTCTCTCAGAGTACTCCAGCAGGCATATCCAGGTTTCTCAAAACCAGGATATGATGTTTATATGTGCATAAATCCAGTTATAACCAGGATGCTACTGCACATGGAAACACATTCAATATAACAGAGAAACTGTAGAAATTCAGACAAATAGATATAAACAGTATTACAGTCTGGCTAAATGTTTGCTGTGCAGACAGAGGAAAATTGTCTTCCCTCGACAGATTTTTAGCATTTCTCCTTTGTAATGTGACAGCTGATTAGCACTGTCAGAGCACAACGGCCAAAATCAGTTCTTTCAATTTGGATTAAATCTTAAAATTGATTGGTGAATTTTTGTTGTAACAAATTACATTGTCATAAACTTTAATCTTTAAGCACTTCATCTCCACTGTTTCACATATTCACTAGTTTTACCACTGCAGATAATTGTTCATGTCAAATACAGTGTATTTTAAAGAATGTAAGAATTAATTTAAAAAAACATGGCTTGTTAATGAATTATACTTTAATAAAGGTAATTTTTGTTTGTCAAATTGTATTGGTTTCTTTGAACATATTATGTCGTCCTTCAGCAAAAGTAGACACGAACACTCATCGAGTCATGTCCATCTAGAAGGAGACAAAAACACTACAGTCAGAAATGAAACCGCAAAATATATGAGATAGATGACTGAATGAATAAGACATGGAGGTGTATTTATTATCTACTGTTGAACCTTGTATTTCTTGTTCTTTTCTGCTGTTGTCGTCACTTCATGTCGCTTCAAAGAAGAGCATCGTCTAAATGCCACAGATGTGAATGTAAACTTAAGATAACAGTTCGCTCAGATGAAAGACAAGTGATTGACCCGAGGACGACCTGAACCTCTGTGTCCTCCTGCTGCACATTATGTCCTTCTCGGAGGAAGACGTGGAGCAGCTGCAGGGCCGCAGCCATCATCGTCGTCTGAACGCCCGACGTGCTTCTGTGTCTCTGCTCTGAAGAGCCATCAGGGCTTCATCCTGCTGACGTCACCACCTCGGCCGAAGCCTGAGCTGCAGCCACAGAGGACGGACTGGTGGGTGTTTAATCCAACGCCATCAGCGCCGATCACCACGTCACAGGTTTCAGAGTTCACCACAGACTGTGACGGTGACGGGGACCATTTTCCTCTCAGGGTGATTTTCTATGAGAGGTGGAGGTGGATGAATCTTCCCATTGTTTTATTCAGGATTACTCAGTCAGTATGATGTCATCTGTGACGTGTGACCTCAGCTTTTTAACTTTTTTTGTACAGACATCTACAAAGTTTTCAAGCATCCAGTGGTGGAAATTTACTTTTACTGCTTAAATACAAGTTGAGGTACCTGTTCAGTATTTCCATTTTATGCTACATTATACTTCTACTTCACCACAATTCAAAGCAATATATTGCACTTATTACTGCACTACTTTTATCTGGCAGCTGCTTTTCAAATTAAGATTTTACATAGAATAAAATACATGGTTCAGGATGAAGCCACTTGTTTTTAATCATTTATTTTGTTTATTTTTTCCACATTTGGTTTTTGGTGTCATTAGCCACTGATATTTTGGACACAGTCACAAACCGTCACAGGCATCATTAACAAATATTTAACATTTTTTAACATTTTTAACTTGACTGTTTTATTCATATTTAATTTTTAATATATTGATGTGGTTATTATTGTTAATAATAAAATAGTATTGCTGTCTCAATCAACCAGAATGATGCTTGAAAATCTGTGGCCCCTGACACTAAATCACTCAGGAGCCTCAAACTGTAAGTACTCAATGTTCCTGGCATGTTTGGGCCCCAGTGCAGCTCCCAGTGTGGGGCCAGTCTCTGACAGTGTGTTCCCAGCCTCCATCACAGCTCATCTCTGTTGTTCCTCATCCATCCACAAGTGAAGGTGGGGTCTGTTCAGCGGGGCGTGGACCTCGACTCCCAGCTGGAGTCGGTGGAGACACACAGGAGACAGAAAGCAGGTCAAGATAGACAGAGGAAGACAAAGCAGTGACAGGAAGCTGTCTTCAAAATAAAAGCATGTCTGTCAGGAGAAAAGCCTCAGGTTGAACCTGTTGGGCTACAATTACTTTGACTTTTTGAATTGATTCTATGAGGACTAATATTTCCTTTAATATCTATTAATTATAAAGCCTAACAATGAACTTACATAATGTCATATGTTATATAATGAAAAAGAACTGGGCAAGAGGGGAAATTCAGTTGGGTTACAATAGCACAAAAACAAAAATAAGTCCAGATGAATAGAGACAGTTAAAAAAAATAGAAGTATGTAAAAAAAACATTTTTTTAAAAAAGATCAGAGTAAAATGGAAACTATACAAGTTAAATTCAAACTCAAATTACAGGCAATAACAATACACATATACCTACAATGCGCATGTATGATAATTAATGGTAAAATGAACATCAAGTTGAGGTCTAAATTATGCAGGGTTAGGGTTATCAAATAATCAAATAATGATAGAGAAACCCTTCTTGACTATTCATAAAAATAAAAAAATGAAAAAATATAATTTTGGGCTTTAAGGTTATATGATACTGTCAGATGTAATACGCAAGAATAAAGTCATTAGTTTCTGAGTTGTCTTTATTATTATGAAGCCATGATGTAGTGCATTAAGTCTAAGATTATTATCAATGTATGTTATGATATAATGTTGTGATAACATTATGTTATATTGTATTACATATTCGTTTTGATTATCCAATGTTTAATATTGTTTTTCTGAAATCAACCATTGGGAAAACATAAGCCTGTCCATTTGTTTTTGTGGGAAAACAATGGTGTTCCCATCAAAAGGCAAAGTATCAGAAAAATAATATAATATGCCTCAGTTGTTTCTCTGCTCTTTATATAATAAACATTTGAGCATAAGGCTGCAAACAAACTGTGGGAAATGATCCATTAGTAAATTGAATAAATGTATAGAAACAGTCAGCCTCAGTTATACATGATAACTATAATAAAAATATTTGTGAATTTTGACAAACTAATCTCATCCTTCTATTTGCTGCATTAGTTTTCTTTTATTTTGAAAGCAGTGACCGGATGTGAGCGTGCGTCTCGACCGCGGTGTAAAAACCTGGTGCGCCAGTTTGTTTCTCTCCAGGCTGCAGGGAGGCAGCTGTTCCCTTTATATGAGCAGATCCAGCAGAAAGCAAGAGAAAGAAAAAATAATAAGAGAAGCAGAGAGAGAAGAAGATGAGCCTGCGGACACGTTCATGAACAAACTGAGAGCTGCGAATAGATTGTGAAAAGTTAAATCAATGGTACAGAAAAGTAGTATGTCCAGGACGCCTTCGACCTCAACCCAGGAGATCCAAATGGACATGTTCGACCATCATCCACACACACAGGTGAGAGCAAGGAAAATTATCATTATTATCAGATCCATGTCGAAAATGCTGCATCAAGTGTCGTGCTTTTATTTTTAAAAGGCTTTGCTTTATTATAGTGAATCTGCTCCACTTGTGATGATTAACAGGTTGTTCTGCAATGAAGTCGCCTCATTTCCCATCTATCCATTGATTCAAGCCTGGTTTCAATTTAATTTAAAGAAAGCAAAAATATTAGCTGCTATTTTGATGTTTTTGATTCATAATTTCATCATTTCCCCTTTTGTGTAGTGTATAAATACGCTTATTTATGTCATCATATGTGAGGATGTGATGTAAGGCTTGTTTTTATGCTTGTCTGCTCATGAAAACCACGCCTGTCTTTAATTAATCAGTAATTAACCAAGGGGATGTTGCTGTGTTGATCAGCTCAGCTGGGGGAGACAAGGTTTTATTTGCATTTGCATGAATCAAAAAAAAGGATGGTTGTTAATTTAGGTTTTCTAATGTTTTCATAGAAAATCTTCCTCCTCCAGAACTTGTCTTTCATTTATGATTTTTATCCTTCAACTTTTCGCTGGTGTCACTCTGTTCACAGCTACAAATAGGCTCGTGGCTTTTAGGAAGTGACATGATGTCGTGGGCATGTTTAGTCATAACAGTTTAAATGGATGAAAAAAAAATAAAAATTGATGAGAATATCTAGAACAAACACACCCACGCTGAGCTCAGTCATTGTCTCTCTGGAGGCAAAAAAAAAAAAAACACCTCAGCACAGACAACCAACGCTTCAAACCATGCCAAGTCCTGCTCTCTCCTCTTTACTCCCACTCCTCCCTGCTCCTCCTCATCGCTCTCTTCCCCCTCAGACCTCCTGCTTCCTTCTCCATCCTCTTTGAATGTCCCACCATCTCCATCCTGCTCTCGCCATCTCACCTCGTCCTGGCTTTTTTTAGAAGTCAGATCTTTATCTGCTGCGAGGCTGTGGTGAGAAACAGATGGACCCCCTCCTTGTGCCAGGCAACGGGGAATGTGTGTGTGTGTGTTTGTGTGTGTGTGTGACACTTGTGATCAATTAGATATAAAGTTCATGCAGACCTGCAGCGGGTCATGCTGGTGTATGTATTTATAACTCTGTTGTGGAGAGACAAGCAGCCTTTCTAATATCCTGAAGAAGCAGGACGCAGCACCACACCACAGAAGAAGAAATGAAGCGAGAGCTGATCCAGATCCAGCGCCTGAGGGTCGCTCAGATTAAAGATCCGTGTCTGTCGACCGGCGTCAGATCGCAGATCAGCGTGGATGTCAGAGCAGGATTCAGGGTGGAAGTGGAGTCGTGATGTCGTGCACCCGGCCGCCCTCCTACCTCCACCCACGGCCCCTCCGCCCGCCAACCTCCACACACAACACCCTCTTTAATTACACAGTTAATCTGGGAGGATGTTTACCAACAGGAAGCCTTCCCTCCTCACTTCCTCTGGCATTTCCGTGCCCTTTGCTGACAGGAACTCGCCCCATCACGGCTCCCATGGTGGAGGCTCCTCTTATCACACGCCGACCTGCACGTACGCCCGTCACGTTAAATGTGATCGTGAGCTCGTGACAGCACAGTTTGCCTCAATAGCATTAACAGTAACATTTATTTGTCGGCTTTAACTGTTGGGATCTGGTGGCATGGCAGCGTCCACACATGAACAGGTTTTGCAGACTGACTTCCTGGTTCAACTTTGACCCAATATCCTTCATTTGACACTGTGCTGGATAATAACTGGAGTGTGTTCCCGTTCTATAGCTGAGCTGTTTGATCATATGGTTGCACCTCAGATCTGAGCAATCACACCTGGTATTACCATGAGATCTGTGTGTGGATTTTGATCAGATCAGATGGAGGACTTGTTTACATGAGAGCAGATCTCAGACCAAATCCACAGCTCAGATGAGTGAGTTAGTCAGATGATGTGGCTATCTCCTGAAGTTATGACCATTTCAATATGAAATTCCCTCTTTGTGTTTCCGTTCTTACCTGTCGAGCTGCGATGGAGAGACAGTCACAAAAAGCCGGGATTTTTGTACTAAAAAGGCTCAACTTTGGAAGATACCCTCTTGATCTGTCTCACTCAGACGACTGAAGCCTCATTTCAGCTTCAGATAAATGGTTTAATACATTTTTTTTTGCACAAAGCGCAGAGGGCTGAGGATCTGGTCCCCGTCACTTAGGCTGAGAGCACATCAGAGGAGATCTCTTCATGGGCAGTTTGAGCTGGAGGGACGATTACACTGAAAACTGCTTCAGGGGACGTGCGGGCTCGTGACTGTGGTTTTAGGAAGAAAATCTATCCAACCAGTGAACAGACACCCAGCTGCACCTCTTCCTGCTGTTTTGAGCAAACCTTGAAATCACATATACATATTCTCAGTGATTTTTGAATTGAAATTCGATCACAGTCGATACAGAATCAAGATCATAAACGATTATTAGTATCAGGTGTGAAGGCAAAAGCCTGGCATCACATGTTGTTATCTAAATAGTGCAGCTGCAGTGATTAGTCAATTAATCGATTAGTCACTCGAAAGAAATCTAGTCATCAGATATTCTGATAATCAGACAAACATTTGCCTCTTCCAGCTTCTTAAATGTGAGAGTTTGTGCTTTTTCATTCATCAATTAATGAAAGATTTGGACTGTTTTTGGACACAAGAAGCAATTTTAAGAAAATTGCGATGAACATTTTTCACAATTTTTAATCATGTTATAGATTCAATGATTAATGATTGATCGTGAAAATAATCAACAGATTAATTGATAAATTGATGATAAAGGCCTGCTAGAAAATAGATCCTGATTTACAGAATGAGATCAGAAATGTTACTTGAGAAATTTCGGATAAGAGTATGATTTTTTCTTTAGTGCCATCACATCAGATTTTTTAAAGTTTAATGAGAATAACAACATCTTAGTGTTTGTGCCTGGTCATCAGTGCACACGCAGCATTTTCTAAAAAAAAGAAAAATGAAAAAAATGATTCTTTGAAACTTTTTCAGTCGGTGTAGGAGGGAACATTTGCCAGCTGCGATACCATCCTCTGTTTTTCATTATATAAGTCTCATTTAAGCCCCAAGTTACATCTTTCCTCTTGCATCATCAACTCAAGTTTGACGTCAGCAGTAAAATCCAGTGACGTCAGTATCACAGTTGTTGGGTGTCTCTTCCTTTCATCATCATCATGTGATTCCATCAGCAGTGAATCAAGTGTAGCACTGGATATTTTCGCTCTACAGGAGGTTGAAAATAAATTCAAATGAATTCCTGAGCTCCATTTTTTTTGGAGGTAACAGTACAACAGATGTGCTTTTGTCTTTTATCTGTTCACGCTGGAAACCTCTCGGCCGCTGTGTGTTTTCATGTCCACACCAGTTGGCGCTGGTGTAACAGATCCTGCTGATCCAAGAACAGACATTCGGACAGGTTGGAAGCAGCTGATTGGTTGTTCAGTGTTTACATAGGTGTACAATGTGTGTGTGTGTGCAGGTTGCAGGATTATGATCTGGCATAAGCAAGTGTGTGTGAGCAGTTGAGGTCCTCTGTCATCTGTCCCAACTTTCAGTGACAACTTTTGATACCTGACAGTTTTTGATAAAGACACATTTCACTGAGTATTCAAAAACAGATTTAGAAGATTTGAGATCCAGTCTTTTTCAGGATAATATGAAATTCAATTTGCAATGAATTTTAAATTTACAGAAGATATGTAATCCATCATGTTTAATGTCTAATGTGATGAAATCTAATCAAATGGTTTCTTTAGGGCAAAGTTATGATACATTATCAATATGTGGTAATCCAGTTGATCGAGATAGAAAATCTCTTTCTCTTTATATCACTTGAAATTAAATATCTTTGCGATGTGGACATCTGGTTGGACAAAACAAGCTGTTTAAAGGCATCAGCTTGTCCTCTGCAAAACTGTCATTTTTATTCTATATTTTCTCTATTTCCTCATATTTTATTGACTAAACAATCAAGCAGATGAATTGAGAATAAAAGTGTTGCAGCCCTGAAGAAAACAGCTTCTGTCTGGAAGGAGGAAGAAAAGAAACACAGCATGAAAAATATGATGTTTTTTGAATATAGCCAGCCGTCGTAAGTTCAGTGATCTGTGGTGAACACGATAACGCAGAAGCAGCAGCCCAGTCCTTTAATCTGTGCTGCTTAAAGCTTCCTCTACTGGAACACAAGATGTGACTCGGG
Source organism: Centropyge bicolor (assembly GCA_037975185.1). Lineage (NCBI taxonomy): Eukaryota > Metazoa > Chordata > Actinopteri > Pomacanthidae > Centropyge > Centropyge bicolor. The sequence continues at coordinate 3,132,548 of JBBMOC010000042.1, forward strand.
CTGCATTTTGTCGGTGGAATCAGATTTGGCACAGCTGACGGCAGCAAAGGAGGTTGCACCACCATCTGGTTCCAAAGTGGTTTCGCTGACTCCACAGTCGTCAACGGAGCAGCCAACAGAGCCGAGTCGAGTTGAGCCGCCGGCCTCACGACGTCCGGCAACACACTGTGCTACTGTGGGTTTAGTGATTTTGAGACTGGGTTTGTAAAGTTTACAGACTGTCATGTTCTCGCTCCTGCACTGATTCTACTGATAAACTATGATGACTCCAATCATTGACTCCAGCTCCAGATGTGAGAGAAAAATTAGGGGGCATCCGGATTTGAACCGGAGACCTCTTGATCTGCAGTCAAATGCTCTACCACTGAGCTATACCCCCGTTACATAAGCATGAGTGCACAGGTATGTCTGGGCTCGTAGACACGTTCTGTATGTTAATCTGTGTTTACTTTAACCAGCAGCTGTCTCGTTCTCATGCTGGAAGAACGACGAGCCACCGTCTCCTGATCGCCACCAAATGCGATTAGTCGACATTGTGTATCCATGGAAATGTGGGCAGGGTGGGCTCCTAATGAAATGTGCGGCCTCTGCCCAACCCGGATAGAGCGTTTGCCAGGGGTCTGCCAATCAGATTACAAGGTCCCAGTTTGCATCAGAACATGAGAAATGACAAGTAATGAAGGTTGTTCATGGAGACGCTGTTTGACCTCCGCTCCAGTCTGGGGCTCTTGCAGCTTTATCTCTGCTTCCATCTGAGCGGCTGATCATATTCAGAAGCTTTTACAAACTCTGTGCCAAATGTTAATGGCCGTCCAGCTCGGCGGAAACAAGGTTTTCCGCAGGATATGTCAGGATAAGTTATTACGGAGCAACACAATTAAACTTTTTTGTGTGTGTGTTTTTCTCTCTCCTTCCTAATCCTCCTCTCCGCTGCCCTCCCACCTCTCCGCTCTCAGGGAAAGTACGCCAAGAGGAAGAGCCGATTTAAGCGCTCGGATGGAAGCACCTCCTCTGACACCACCTCCAACAGCTTCGTCCGACAGGTAACACTCCTCACTTAATCCTTCCTCCAGACCGTTAATCCAGGTGCCAGACTCCGGCTCGACCTCTCCTCTCATTTGATTTAATGAAGAATCATGTCAAAGTTTAATGGAGTCAACGTGAGGACTTTTTAAAACTGGGAACTCAGCGGCTCCTTTATCTCCCTGAAGCTCCAGTTTAATTATTATTTCCAACTTTTTTTTCTCTCATATTCAACTTTGGCAATTAAAATACTGTGAAGTCAAAATGTTTGCAGTCAGGCTGAAACAATTAGTGATTAATCATGAACAGATTATAGAGAGAAAAGTAATAGTTAATTGAATTTATTTATGTTTTTGAACTGTTAATCAGGCGAAGGAAGCAGTTTTGAAGATGTCACCTTTGACTACACACGTGTTTAATTAATCATAAATAGTAATCAGAAGCAAATTGTTTTCTTGATTAATGGTTTTGTCTGAAAATAGTGAAAAACACAACCCAGATGATTTATTTTGACAGCATTACGTTTTCATTCTGGGACCAGCAAATGTTGGTATTTTTGCTTTAGAATTATTAAATCATAATTAATTCAGTCCAGTCAAAATAGCTGCAGATTAGATTTTTATCATCAGCTTATCATTGGAGCTCTACTTTGCAGCCTAACATGAACAACACAATGTATCTGAGAGCATTTATTTGCAGACCTACATATTGATCGATGCATGATCGATTCATTAAACACCCACCAGGTTCAACTTTTACAAGCAGAAACAAGTTTACAAGCTTAAACAAGTTTCCCTGAAAGTCTCCTGTAAATTGTGTTTTCTAACTTTTAAATCACATTTGTCTCACATGTTAATCCCTTACTCTCATCCCAAAAATCACCTTGTAATTAGACTCCAAGCTTCTAAACAGTTTTTGGTTTGTGGAGAATTACCTCAGTTTTTTTCTTCATAATTTGCTTCATTAGTCGAGCAGACGGTGAAATGTCCTGCAAGAGAATTTCTGGCTGAGAGAGACCAGGTTGTATAAAACGAATGAGACATGACTAAGCTCACCTCCGAGAGCAAATGTAATGATTATCAAACACATATGAGGTTGATTAAGTGTAAAGTCTGAAGGATGCTGAAGGATGAATCTGTGAAAACTCAACTTTCTGGCACCTATGATGAGAGGAGAATTTATCTTCCTGCAGAGTTTAAGAGGTTTCATTTGCCCAAACTGTTGTTACCTCATCAGATCTCACTCTAGTTTATCCGCCAGTTTCTTTCTCCACCGTGACTGGAAAGCTAAAATCTTTTATTGTCTTGTCTTCAAACAAGGCGTATCGCTCCGTCTTCACCTGTGTGTTTGTCACAGACAGCCCACATACTGTTCTGTATCTAACACATTGAAATGGCTTTGATATCAGCACCGGCAACAACAGTAAAACCCCTGTGACTGCAGCTACACACGCCTTTATTCCTCCTGGACTCTGGTTGTGATTATTCGTCCCCAGGTGTTAGACTCACCCCCACGCCGCTCCCCTCCGACCCCGACTCCACCCGCCTGTAGACGTAGATGCACTGATTGGATCTGTCAGAAGGAGCTGGAGAAGCTGTCAGTCGTCCAGCATCATCTCTGACTAAGAGCGGGTCAAGAAGCCTCTCGCTGTCAGACAGGAACACTTCCTCTCCTCTGGGACTTTAGGAGGCGGGGTTACGGCATCGCACGGCGGCGACCCCCCGCGCAGCAGTCCTGTCTGGACGTGACATTTCTCAAAGCGTCGCCGTGCGGCAGCTAAACGAGTCCCCCTTTTTTCCGTCTGACCTCTTCATTTGTGAGAGGAAATGATTTGCCCCGTGCTGAATGACATTTACCTGTTCGGCGCCGGTGTTGCTTTAGAACAAAAAAAAAAAAGAGAAAAAAAAAAACATGGCTGTTGGTGAACACAGGGAGCTGAACTCTCCCGTGGTTTCTAAAGGTTAGCTGCATCCTCGCCCACACACATCACCCTTCCCTCTGCCTTGCCCTTCATTAACTCTGCGACTGCGCCGGCTGAGGGACCGCATGCACCGGGGCCTGCAGGTTAGGCACGAATCATAATCGCTCACACTGCATAAGAAACTCATTACAGTACTAAGGATGATTTAAGGCTTCCTGAGATAAATGTCCTCCCTTGTCTCAAGCTGGTGCACGGCGTTTTACTCATCAAGGATAGGAAGGAAGGAGCGGGGATTTTTAACAGTCGAAATGCTGCAGATAATCCAGAAATTGATTTAGTAACTCAGCCGTTTATTGTGAGAAGTATCTCTGAGTGTGTCGGTGCATCGTGTTCGGATTTTTGGGCTTTAATCAGAGGAAAACGAAGCGTGCAGTCGCTCTATAGGGTTTCATACATGTAGCCTATTTTAGCCTGCGCTAGAACAACTCAAAGCAGAGCCCTGTATAGGCTTTACAGTCTCACACACACCTACGCAAGTGCACACACACACACACACACATACACACACAAATACACGAGAGCCACAATCAGCCCGGTTTCCATGGCGACCGGGCCACTGAATCTCCCTCCGTGTGCCGGCACAGTGGAATGGAGAGACGAAGGAGAGCGTGTTTAGCTGGGCTTGTGTTTGTGTGTGTGTGTGTGTGTGTGTGTGTGTGTGTGTGTGTGGGTGCAGCCTACGTGTTTGTGCAGCGCCGGGTTTGTGTGTCGAGTTCAACAAAAACACGCTCCGTCTTCAGGTGTGCAAAGACAAGCAGAGACTGTCTGCTGCTGCTGCTGCTGGGTAAACGAGGCGACGTGTCTGCTGCGGCTCCGGGAGAAGATCTGGAGTCTTGATCTTTTGTGTTTTTTTATCATTAGCAACTAGAAAATACATAAATCCTCAGACACAAATTTGCAGTATTATGATACAGAATCAGATCACAGAAGCTGTCAGTTCCCAGTTCGGAGGCTGGTTCCTCTAAAGGTCCTTCAGAAGACATGAGAGCTGCAGTCTAGACTCCTAAAGAACAAAAGTAATGATCCTCTCAGGTCCTCGTCTACACATTAATTAAAAATGTCCAACAAGTCATTTCTCTTCATTTCACCAAATCCTAACAGATAGATAGAGACTATGAATCACACTTAATATTATTCAAAAAGCATCAATCATTAACTTCCATTTCTCTGTACAGCCGTGCAATCAACAGCATATTCACTGCTACAAACAGCAGTTTTTATGTTTGGCTGCCATTAATTAGACTCTGCAGCACTTACTTCAGTCGTCCATTTAGAGGTGCGGTGCGTAGGATTGAGGGGGATCTGTTTGAAACGGAATATAATATTCATAATTATGTTTTCATTAGTGTATATTCACCTGAACTTAAGAGTCATTGTGTTTTCGTTACCTTAGAAAAGAGCTCTTTATATCAGCAGAGGCAGCGGCTCCTCTTCCAGTCCGCGGTGCACAGAGGATTATGGGATACCAGAGGTTGAAAAGTATATGTGCACTCGTAATTTGAGCAAAGAAAGGTTTCACGTCTCTGAGGAGTTTGAAATTTTGGTGACAGGATGCTGCTCAGTGCTTGCAAATTTAATTTTTGAAAAGAGCTTTTTGGACGTTGTTTCCCGTCTCTCTGCTGTAATCTCTCTATTAAAAATACCACTGTCAAGTTAAATAGATATAGAATAGATATCAAGAGGTGTAACTTGAAAGGTGTGAAAAGTTTTCATGCTTGTGTTTAACATGTAAAACCTTTTTATAATCAAACACTCTGTGGAGAAAGAAGCATTTTAGACAGTGAATAACTCAAACTCAAACAGTAAACAGAGACGTTACCCATTGAAAACTGACCAGAACTCCGAGATCCAAACATGTTTCCCCTTCCATTTCCCTTTGAACAAGATCACATCTTGCTTGGTTGCCACATGTGAAAGGTCTCGAGGGTTTTCACGCTGGGGAGAATCGAGCTGTCAGTCCTGACATATGAACCCCGGCGGAGCCCCAGGTGCTGCTGGGTCCAACTGGCCCATCTGTTTTCCATTTTTTCACCTTCACAGCTGATTGTGTTGTCATCACCTTCTAACACAGAAGAAGAAGAAGAAGAAGCCCATGTCACTGAGCCAGAAGTCGCCCTCTAGTGGACACATTGGACCCCCCCCCCAACACCACCCTTCCAACCACACCTATCTGCCTCCGTCAGCCTCTTAACAGTGACCCAATTCTTAAACCTATAGGCTAATTTCCATAGTGAGCAAGAAGTCAATGTATGTTTGTAATGAAATATTAGTAGTTGACCATTTTGGTTTAGATGTAACACCTCATGGCAGATATGGCAACTTAGAACTATTCAGCAGATACTTTAAATGGTGAAGCACCAGTTGCCCTGAACCACTGACTCGGTTTCCTACCCCCCCTCATATCCATATTAATCCTTGGTCTGATACCCTTGTTCCGGGAGACAGACAGAGAGACAAAGAGACAGACAGAGGGGCTGGGAAGAATGAGATCAGGACAGAGGCCGGGAGGAATGAAGTAAAGGGAGAGGGGGGGTGGGGGGTGGGAGGTGTTCCCTGGACACTGCCCCAGCCCTCTCCCACGTCAGCCGGGGCATTGAATGGCTGACGGCTGCATACCAAGCCTCCTTCTGGGTCTCGCTGCGTTCATGTCCCTGTTTCTGCCCGGCCAGGGCTAAATATATTTCCCCAGTTTGCAAATGTAGCACAAGTCCTGCAACCCGACCCCCCTGTCAGCTCCGGCTCCCTTCCTCTACACAAGGTTCACGTTCCTCTGGGTTGTGGAGCTTTTGGGGAGGTGGGCGTGTGTGTGTGTGCGTGCGTGCGTGTGTGTGTGTGAAGGGGTTGGAGGTTAAGAGAGCCGCTCTCCTGGTTTCACACATACGGCGCTCTTTTCTGGCGTTCTCTCTTATCACACACACACAAACACACACATGTACACTTCTGCACTTGTCAAACTAGCAGACACACACTCACACTAGTTAGCCCTATCTCACACACACACACACACACACATATACACACAACTCTGTCTGTGGACTCCGGCGTTGCCCCCTTGGTTTGCCGTGGTGTGGCGAGCGTGGCAAACGAGGTATGGAGAGGACCGAGAGGATTCAAAGGCCCGTCATGGTAAGAAGATCTGGATGAATCTTTGAGCTTTTTTTTTTGCTGCATCTGACTGATCTGGAAGCAGTTTGTGTGTGAGTTTCTCCGTGTGGATCTGAAGTGAGCTTTGAAAGTTCAGCACACTCTTTCGCTCTGAGATATGACAGGATAATATAACTTGTGTGAGCGTGTCCTGAAAGCTCTTTACCTCCTGGTCTTTCTTCGCTCCCCCTCTGCTGAGTGTGATTCCATTTTGGGCCACAGCTGCTGGAAAGGCACTGTGTTTTTAATTAGACTTCCAGTCCCACCGGTTGCCTCTGCTGCTATGTGCTGTCTGTCCCAGCATTGTGGCCATTTCAGGGGGCTTCTTTCACCGCGGTCCCCCGGCCCCAAACAGGCCTGGACTGGATCTGGATTCAGCCTGTTATTGCACTGTGCTGCCTCACAGTTTTATATGATCTCTGTTTTTTCATTTTACAATTATTGCTTTTAGGGCTGGGCAATAATTCAATATACTCATCTTGCCTTCAATGGAATCATGATCATAATGATTTAGGCTGCAGACAGAGATTGTTTCAATCATTTATTAGTTTATTCTGTCAGTTGTTTTTCCACCAACCCTTCATCCATAAAGAATTATTAATATCCATCAGTGGGAAATCCCCACAGTCTGAGTGACGTCTTCACGTTGCTTGCGTCCAAACTAACAGTTGACAGTTTACAGATATTCAATTAATAATGACATCAAACAGACCAAAGCAGCAAATCCTCACATTTGAAAAGCTGCAGTTACCAAATGTTCTGCATTTTTGTTTTGTAAATTACCTTGAATAATCATTCCATAATCAAAATTGATTATTGATTGACTGATTGATTAATCAATGAAACAGTATTGTTGACTAGTATTGTTGTACAAATTGCCCAAACTAAACAAAAGGAGTTTTTATATTTCTTGTGTCTCATGTGATACAAAACAAACGAACTCAGTTTGCTGCATTGATCAACAATTTCATTCATATTATGGCTACAACTAACAACTATTTCCACTGCCAATTATATTCTCTATACTCTTAATCATACAGTCTATAAAAGTGTCCATTACAGTTTCTGAGAGGTCAAAATGACGTCTTCAAGTCACAGTCCAAAACCCAAAGAGATGCAGTTCACTATCATAAAGGACTTAAAACATCAGGAACAACAAAAAGGGACTTCATCAAAATCTTTTTCAGCTCATATTTCCAGTTGATCGACTAATCATTTCAGCTCTACTTTGTATATGATTTCTCATATATTAGCTGTATCATGACTAAGCCTGGGTATTGGACCTTTGAGTATCAATCCAAACAAATGCATAGAATGAGTCTTGAAAAATATCAAGTATCAAAGTTGCCATTGAACACAACAGTATCTTATTCATTGGTGACATATCATTGATTTAAATCATAACTATTTTATTTTGTATTTTGACACAGCTGCATGTTTGACACATTACAGATGCATGGAAGTGATTATCAATAAACCTAGTTATAACTTCAATCGACACCTGAAAAATATTCCTATAAATATTGTGATTTTGTTTTCAACCATATCTCCCAGCTATAATTTCACTGCTGAATTTGTGTTTTGAACTTATCGGGATATTTATTGTTGGAGTTCCTCGTCTGCTTGTTTGTAAAAAAAAAAAGGGGGCATTTCTGATGAGTTCAGTCCATGACTCATCTTTCCAGTCATCGCCTCGCCGGCCAGCTGGTTGCCATGATGCCGCTGTGACAGAAAGAAAAGGGAATATGGCCGTTTACAGTCACCAGCCGTGAGCTTCAGACAGGAAATCTGTCCTTTGTCACTGCTTAGTTTGTAGATCTGCCTGCTCTGTTAGACGTGTTTCCTCTTTTCTTCCCCCCCTGTCTTCAGTTTTCTTCTCCTCGTACCTGTCTTCACCGAGCTAATCTCACGCTGGATGTGATGTGAATGCACAGTGTAGATGAGGCTGGACTGCTAATGCCTTCTGCTTTGCTCTCAGCTGTCTGAGATGTTGTGTACTTCTTCTTCTCTGATTTGTCGACCGGCCCCCGAGGAGACTCGCACATACAGCAAATAGAAAGAGGATATTTTAATATTCCTGCTTTTCCTCCGTTTATTTCTTCTATTTCACAACATCATGAGCTGATAAGGATGAAGATACTTTTATCTGTTTAATTATCAGGGCAGGGGTTCGCAGCGTGTGTCAGCTCTCAGATGATAATCACTTCTTAGTCGTGCATTGTGCCAACACCTGCTGCGATGTTCTTGTTGTTTATGGCGGCAGCAGATTAAAATCTTTGACCTCTGCTCCTGTTATCTGACACAGTGGATCCTGTGTGTTGTAGAGATTTTAAAAAGAGGATGAAAACAGTCCAGTTCTCATGCTGGTTTGGTGATGAAGCTTTTTATACATCTCAAAAGCAAATTTACTTTACCTCTTTTCCAATTTCCCCTTTTTTTCTTGAAGCCATTTGCGGAGGAGCCGTCGCATCAGAAGAAACAATGTTAACTCATTTCCCTGCTGCAGGGTGACTCTTTTCAACCCTCATTATTCAAAGCACTTGTCTTCCCCCGGCCCGCCCTCGCTCCTTATTCCATTACCCCCCCCCTCCTCGGCTCGCTTGCTCTCTTTTCTTCCCCCCTCCATTTATTCAATATCAATGCTAAGGAGGTGTAAATTCATCACGGTGGCAGCCACCGAGCGCAGAACGGAGGAGAAGCACAGTCATTTTCTGGATAATTACTGAGCCCTTCTCGCATTTTTCCTTCTGTGTTGTGCGACAATGCAGTTTGGATTTTACCAACTAGATGTAGAAAAGTTTCCATTGTGATGGTCTTGTTGCTGAAAACATGGATATTTCTTTTCTCTCCATAGACCATAATGTTTTGTTTGATGCAGTCATCCTCCAGCCTGTTGACCAGACTCTGGCCTCACAGCATGAGAGCCAAACTTCATTGATCACCTGTTGAAAAGCTTTTATGCAATTTCCCCGCCGCTGATTTCCCTTCAGGGTATTTTATTTACTATCGATTCCTATATCTCCTTCCTATCGGCCTCCTCACGCCGCTCTCGCTGGCTGCCTGCAATGAGCTGCAGAGACGGTTACTATGACAGTGCCGGGGGTTTCTCTCGTCTGACACTGCCAATGGGAACGCAGCTCTGCCGTCAGGTGGCCTGTGGCTATTTTGAACGGGAGCTGTATGTGAAGTGAAGCAAGCAGCTATATTAGAGACACAACCCGTTGACATGAGAGGAGGAGGAGAAGAAGAAGAAGAAGGTTGTCGGTCAGTTTCTATTATGGTCGTCCTCAAGCACCTTTTTTCTTTATATAAAGTATGGACTCATTAATCCTTCTCTCTCTTCTTTCCTCTCTTTTTTCCTCTGGTTGTGTGACGTGAATGAACTGGTTGAGTGACTCAGAGACACAAGCATTCGTCCACACACACACACAGTCATCTCCTGTCCCTCCCACTTATTCTCGCTCTACATTTTGCTGCATCACCGACCTGTTGAAGCGAGCCGTTTGGTCCCAGGTTGTTTCAGACGTCATTTCGGCTTTTTTTTTTTCTCCCTCTCTAAAATCGTTCCCGTGGGTTCCCCATCAAGGTTTGTTAACCTTCACTTATTGGTGCTCCATGTTGGGATGCACCTGTATGGTTTAGGAGATGACTCAGAGGCGGCGAGTGGGGGCGGCTGGTATTGTCCTCATTAGATGCTGCACGCCACTCACAGGATCGTTCGTCCTGCTCGAGTGGGAAGCGGGCGCCCCCCGCTGCGACTGTTTGCCTTCGAGTAAATGAAACAGGAAGTGGGGACGGTTTGTGGATGCCCGAGGACGCGAGGAGTCGCCTTGGCAACAGGGAGTGTCTACATTTGGTCGGCTGTTGCCAAGTCACAGAGCGCCTCGATGCGACAGGTGGCTGAGCTAGAATCAACAATCGTGTTTGTCCTTTCATTTCGAATCATGAAGAGACGCCCGGATGATAATCAAAGGCGTAGAGGAGCATTACTCACACATAGATGCACATGCAAACACACAGGACACACAGACGCGTCACTCTTTCACAGTTTTTCTACATGGATATATTTAGATCTTCACGTCCACTGTGTTTGATCCCTTTGAAATGTTTCTTTCCTCAAGCTCTTGATGAGATTATTTTGGCCTTTTAGTTTAATGTGATAGTGACAGGAAACAAGTGAAGCACGATCTGCAACAAAGGCCCCCTGCCAAAATGGAACTATAATGTTGGCGTTGTAAAGTAATGCATCTTCTTTTCATTTTTAAAATAAGAAAACACACAAAGGAATTCAAAAGACAGCAAGAGTAAAGCTGGGCATTAAATCTCCTTCCTCCTCAAACATTGTTGGGCTCAGTTGAAAACAAAGGAGATATCCTTTTTTTTATCCCACACATTCTTCTTCCCTGGTGTCTGTATTACCCACAATGCACCTGGTCGGCCAACAGTTTGGTCAGAGATTCAGGTGTGTTGCCTCGAGCTGCTGATCTCAAACAGAAACCAGGAGCGTCTCACCTCGCTTCTTTCTGACTCCACACCCTCAGATAATTTTTTTCATTTTCAGCCTTGTAAGTCTTCAGACCCAACAACTCAAGTGACATCACTTAAGGCTCAGATTTCACACAGCTCCCTCAGAAGCCACAAAAAGCTTTAAATAGCTTTTTCACATATGCTGCCGTTTTCACCTGTTAACAAACTGATGTGTGAACTTGTAGGGAAGATTCTTGAGCATCATCATGTATTTCTTGATCTAAACCAGGAAGTTGTTCTCACTTAAGACTCTATTTTATTTATTGAGTCGGTGTATTTTATATGTTTTGGTGTATTTTGTAGAATGAGAAGTAAGGTATCAAAATTGTATTGTTTTGGTATCGGTGCTGAAACTCTGGAACGGATATAGAAAAATGTCAATACTCAACACTAGTCCGGAGATATTTGTTGTTCTCACTCAGTGAACTCCTTTGTTGTCTGACTACACATGTGCAGGGAATTTTTCATCATCATTACATATGGCGTATGTCATCTTTGCGCATTCTCACCTCTATTTTAAAAGCCCACACCTAGTGACTCACTTCTTCTGCCTGGCACATTCAGCTGTCCGCATTCTTGTCAGCACCTCCTACAAAGCGCCAGGCAGCCTGTCAGCTCAAAAAAAAAAAAAAAAGGAAAAATAAAACAGCAAGAAGAGCACAAGTGGGATTGTTATATAAGTTGAACACTCAAACATTTCAGAAGTTCACGCTGCCTCCCTCACTGCGGCGCTCGGCTGAGCAGCGCAGCGCCGCCGGCTCGCAGGAGGCTCCGGTTTTTATTGTGGTATGGGTGTCTGGATGAGGGTCAGCAGGAGAGAGTCGAGTTACCTTGCATGAGTGGTGGATGTGTTGGAAACTGTAGCCACTTCGTGAGAAATTTATATCCCCCCCTAATATTATAAACCGTCCTCGGGCCATTTTTTTTTCTCCGCACCTCTTTCCGTCTCTACTTGACACACCCACACACTGAATGTGTTGTACCTGTGCAAAAAGATTTAACACCTCGGCCTCGCTGCGGCTGCCGTGGAAATGTTGGCCCGTTGTTATGCATCCTCTCCACCTCAAATTACACAGAGTCAGCTTTCAGCTTTCATGTAATATGAAGGCCGAGGCCCCTTTTGTGTGTATGTAGGTTACGCTTCTCAATGCACTCTTGACATTTTGACCACAAATGCATTGGAAAGGCAGAGCCACAGCCACAGAGAGGAGCAGCAGAACATCGGGAAGATGAACAAACACCTTGTCAGTTTTGACATTCAAACATAAACCCAGACACCACATTGTGCATTTGTCCCTTTTTTCCCCCCCTCCTCACTTTGCTCATTGCATTTCAGGGCTCTGCAGACTCCTACACTAGCCGGCCGTCGGACTCGGACGTGTCCCTGGAGGAGGACCCCGAGGCTCTGAGGAAGGAGGCCGACAGACAGGCCCTCGCCACGCTCGAGAAAGCAAAGGTCAGAGATCAGCTCTCGTATCCTCGTCCGTTATGCGCAGCGTAGGATTAATAGTCATCAGTGTTGTGTAATCTTCACATCGAGTGTTTTGACACTGGTGAACCTCATCAGCGTCAGGGTGAGCCGCCTTCTGCATACTAATATCTGTCTTTGCCTCTGCAGACCAAACCGGTGGCGTTTGCTGTGCGGACAAATGTCGGTTACAACCCCGGCCCCAGTGATGACGTTCCTGTGCAGGGCATGGCCATATCCTTCGAAGCCAAAGACTTCTTGCACATTAAAGAGGTTTGAACACTCCATCCTGCTCTTGTCCATACACGCTTCATTGTGTATTTTTACTGGTCACATATTTTATACTGGTCATATATTTTTATATTTCAGATTTTATATTTCATATCCATACTCAAAAGTGTAAATAAGTAATGCGAACTTGTGTATATCTCCTGTTATTTGTTCTTAATATTTAGCTGCTGCTATCCCCTGTGCTGCTGTAACATGTGAATTTCCCCACTGTGGGACGAATAAAGGCTTATCTTATCTTGTCTTATCTTATCTTATCTTGAAGTTATATTTTGCACTGAAGGGTGTATTTTCAACACAGAGATGTAGAGAGTAGATTCTGCAGTTTAGAGAACACACTTGTTCTGATTCAGCCTCAACTAAAGGTAAATCACTTTAGCAAACTGACGGAGGCTCCTGGATGCTGTAGGGGAAAAAAAACAGCGAGGACTTGGCCCCTTCAAACAATTGGCAGTGATGTTAGGCATCATGTTTTATTGCAACTCATTACACCGTCTCCTTCTGTCTAAACCCTACCCAGGCCATGAGTGGGAGTTAGCGCTAACAAGAGCTGCAGTGAGAGGAGAAGTGGCTGATCCAAATATAGAAGGAAAAGTGGGAAAAAAGTGAATTAGTAAAAGCAGCACTCGAACTTTCTGATTTTGGTCACTTGGAGTAGATAACCGTACCTTTTTAGCTCACAAACATCAGGCATAAAAACGACCTATGATCTGTTTCTGAAAATGTGAATACAGTCTGTCAGGTTGTGTTGTTGCTGAGGCTCATACAGTCTATAATGATTGATGAACTGACGCTGCTTCTATGCAGAAGTACAACAACGACTGGTGGATCGGCCGCCTGGTGAAGGAGGGCTGCGAGGTGGGCTTCATCCCCAGCCCGGTCAAACTGGAGAACACCCGTCTGCTGCAGGAGCAGAGGATGAGACAGAACCGGCTGAGCTCCAGGTGAGCACGAACATCATCTGCGCATTTACAATATCAGCTTCACAAACAGCCCGACTTTTAAAACAGGTCAAACCTGAGTCACGCTTTGCCCACCAGGCAATGTAAAACTCCTGAAATAGACAAAAGCAATGCAGTGAGTCACTCTTCCTCTATGCAACTACAGTGTGTATATATAGGTCTCTGTAGTCTAGGTTTTAGTTTTTTAAAGAAAACATGAACGTATCTGTTTATTTTGTGTATTCAAAATTGAAAAAAATAATAAAAAAAACAATATTCCAGTAATCAGATTTTGTACAATTTGCAGTACAATTACTCTGATTATTGCTTCATTGCTTGTCTAAATTCTCCACATAATGAGCTTCTCATTTGCACATTTTCACTAATTTTCTTTCTTACCAAAAGGTCAAACAGCTCATTTACTGTAAATTATAATAATCACTTGCAGGAGGAAACGGAACAGTGAAGATTATGAGCAGTTTGTAATCAGTATTAAGAAGCTGTTGTATCCTCTTTCATTTCACCAAGCGATGATTTGTGTCTGTTTTTCTTATTACAGTAAATCTGGAGGAAGCTCCAGTCTGGACGTCGCAACAGGAACACGCCGGCCCACCCCACCTGGCACAGGTGAGGTCGGGGGGGTCTCCCTATCAGCTGGCAAAACAGCGACTGTGTGCGATCCTGACTGAGCGAGCGCGAGAGAGAGAGAGAGCGAGATGAGACAGGCGCCTGATATTTAGATGAAGATTTTAATTGGCTAGTTAGTCAGGCATGATGATGAATCATGGCGCGTCTCGGTGGGTTGCTGTGTGAAGTGAGAGAGGTCTTTGGAGGTCTGTCATTAGCACAAAGGACGAGACTGAAATAGAGCCGAGGATGGACCGCACTCATTACACTCGATAAGTATGTCTGGCTTGTGTGTGCGCATCGCCAGGACGGCACAGAACTGCCGCTCGATATCCAAGAGAGACAGCAGGAGAGAGGAAAGTGCAAACATGGGAAAAATAAACAGCTCTGATTGACTTGAAGGGTTTTTATTAATCAAACAGAGCCACTGAACGGAACTCGATAATGTGACAGAAACATAATCTGTCCAATACATCTTGTACATCCTAAGTGACCGACGTGACTTGAAGCAGAACTTTGACATTTTAATTCGCTTGTTCGCCTCCTGGAAACAGCACCAGCACCTTTAAAGCTCAATAGTTATGTCTTGTTTGTTGAATCTGTACAAAAGTCAAAAGGTAAAAATGTCAGTTTGCCAGTTTACAGGACAGAATGTTCCAGACTATTTCTATTTACACCTTTTCTACAGATTAAACAAATGAAATATAACATGTTAATCAGTGAGCTTTACTGATGCTGGTTGTCAGATTTCATCCCAGTTTGACAGAACCAACCCGGCTGTTCCCTGCTGTTTACACTCTTAGTGCTTTTTTACCAGTTATTCATCTACTATCAGTCTCAATGTTACTTCCCAAATTCCCAAACTGCTCCTTTAATGAGACACCTTCCAGCCTTGTCTGCCCCCCCCTCAAACCAACCACACCTGCATCACCAACAATAATCCCAACACACACTTTATTCCCACCCCCAGCTTCCCACCCAGCTTCCTCCCTTCCTTCCTGTCTCCTACCTGTCTCTCCTTTACACATCCACACTTCCAGTTTTGTTCCTCTCTCCTTCATATTCTTACATCTGTGCCTCGCTCCATGATAATCTGACGCGTTCTCTTTTAAACTCTTGTCAATGTTCTTTCCAGTTTAAATCATACTGTGTCTCCTTTTTTTGATGCCATCTCTTGTAATTTCCTCCATGACTCTTTCTGGATGCATCTTACATTCTTTATCTATTTATTCTTCCCCTTTTTGCTTTTCCTCTTCTATTACTTTCTCTTTTACCTCGCTTTGTCTCGCTCTCTCTCTCCTCTCTCTCTCCTCTGTCTCCTCTCTCTGCACCGCCCGCCCTCACCTCCCCCTCATCAGCTCACGTGGACATGTCCACTGTGGCCTTTGACGTTGACCCCCTCGACCTGGATGCTGAGGAGCCCCCTGAGTTCCAGGGTGAACCTCGCTCCTCCAAGGGCATGTCAGGCAGCGTAACATCCCCTCAGGCCAACACCCACCGACTGCCCTTCTTTAAGAAGGTAACATTAGGGGCCCAGGACACCTCGCTCACCTCTCCAGCCTCCCACATTTGTCCCCGTCTCCTCCGAGATGTGGCCGGGTCTAATCCCTCCCTCCCCTCCCCTCTCCATCTCTCACTAACCGCTCACAACTGAACCGTCCCTGATGCTGCTGCTGCTGTAGCTCCTGACTCTAACACTGTTTGGCCCCTCAGGCTCCGGTCATGATGGTTACGCTGAGATATGTTTGGACGTTTGTTTCTGCGCTTGCCAGCTGGGAGAGGCGTTGAACTAACTGATTCACTCTGAAATGGCTGCTGCTGCTGTTTTATTTAATCTGTTCTGTATTCCATATGAAGCAGGCAGTCAGTGAAATGTCTGTTTTAATCAATAAACAGCTCCTCTCCCAACCCCCCCTTCCCCCCCCCCTCCCAATCCTAACATGTCAATAACTAAATGTGCTCTTGTGTTTTGTGCTTTTTTGTCTCTTCTGGCTTTTGTGTGGAATGATACCGTAGGTGGTCCAGCTAAACAGAAACAGAAGTCGGTGAGTGTGGTTCCTTCTCAAGACTAACATAATAACACTCTAACATTTCCACTTGTCACTCCTCATCCTCTGCTGTCTTACATTTTTCCTTCCTGTGGCAACTCGCCGTGATGAGAAATCAGCCGGCGGAATATTTCATTGCACCTCTTCATGCTTCCAAGGACGCATTAAAAGCAAAAAATATTCACAGGATCATTTGTAAATCATGGCGACGCCTCCGTCATTTCCCCAGAGCTTGTATCACAGCTGTCAGCGTGCAGATGCAGGTGCAGATTCATCCCAGACCCTGTTAGTCAGAGTAGCACGGTAACACATCCTGACATGCTTTCATTTCCATTTATGACGGATGAGTTGAGTGACAGTGGCCCCTCGATCAGCTGTTTTTATGCTTTTCAGCACAATTTGAATCACACATCGATTCGGCAGAACAGAGACATGTTATGTTAGGAAGCAGAGATATGGACAGTAGCTATTAAAGCCTCATGTTAATGTTGCTGAGTTTAAAATATTTACTAATGTATTCAATGTTAAATACCAGCCTACGCTCATGTTCAACCCACTGAGACAGATGTTTTTCAGTATTTGGTACAAAGTCCTAAAAATGTCTAATCAGGAAATGTTACTCATATTTCATTTAATGTAAACAAGACAAGAGTAATATTGGATATGGAGAAAAGACTCACAGCATTATCTCATTCAGAAACACATGTCAGATATTAAAACTCATCTTCATCTCTAAAAAAAAATCTCTTCAGTATTTCAGCTTCAGTTTGTGAAATGCAATATCTGCTGTTTACTATAAACGAATGTGAGTCACGTCACATCTAAACATTTCGGAGATGATATGTATGGAGGACAGTAAGTCATAATACTCGACTATCATCCACGTCTATATTACGTCCACCCCCCTGTTACTCACCACACTAAATCGTACACCGTGCTCATGTTATTCATAACCAATGAGCACTATTGTTATGCTCAGTGCTCCAGCGTTGCCCCTTTAGAGACAAGAGCCATTTGGAAACTTTTAAAATATATATTTTTAGCTTCTGTGAATACAAATGAGGTGAAATGAGCTTCCGCTGCTCTGCTTTATGTAATGTAATGTAGTGGAGCGGGGGGCACTCCAGCACTATCTCCTGCCTGAAGAGCTGCGCAGCTCACACAGAGGAGGGGGCGTGCTTGGAATACAGATCAGAAAAAAAAAGAAAGAAAAGGTCCAATTTCACTGTTGTTAGAGTATATAGGACGTGTTGGACCTCATTCTCATCTTTCTAAAGAGGACAAATGCTTATGGCGTCCTTATGGATGAATCATTCATGAATCATAATGTACAAACAAGCCTGAAGTTCATGCTGCAATATGGATCGTGTGTGTGTGGGTGTTCTATATAAGTCTTTATATATAAGCTGGTTTTTAGTGTAAATGCCTGAAGGAAGGCCACAGACTGCAGAATGTATCGAGCTCTTTATATCCAGGTCCAGAAATGGATCTGTGTTTATTTTTGATGGGTAAAAAAATGTCTGTAAATGGGATCAAATAATGGAAAAATCCATGGTGAAAGTCTGACAAACACAATTGTTTCTGAAGCACAAATATGAGAGAAGGGCATTTTCACTTTTACCGCAGCAATTGTTGGCAGCAGTAACTTGACAATTCACACCGAGTGCTGATGCATAACAAAAAGAGAAAAGTGCGAAGCATGACGTCTGTGTTAGAGCAGAGCAGTCACGAGAGCTCTCCTGACACCCCGGCGTCTGGTTTAATTATGGACACTTTAATTATGTGAGACAGCAGACTAAGAAATAGAGGCGAGCGCTCTCAGTGAGAAATTGATCTCTGCCTCCGAAACATTCATAGGCAGTCAATAAAACGAATGGAGTCCGGCGTCTGAAACTCGCCATCCATCAATCTGACCGCTCACAGAGGGGATGGAGGACAGGGGAGAGAGGGCATTTGGGTTGGCTTCACATTAATTTGTTGATCTGTGTGAGCTTTGTGGAACTGATGGGAACTTTTCCTGCCTCAGATGGAGCATGTTCCACCCTATGATGTGGTTCCCTCCATGAGACCCATCATCCTAGTCGGGCCGTCACTGAAAGGATACGAGGTAAGGAGAGAGATTAGCAACATGCACTTTGTCTTAAATTAACTTCCACGATCTTACACCTGATGCTCTGTCTTTAGGTGACAGACATGATGCAGAAAGCGCTCTTTGACTTTCTGAAACACAAGTTTGAGGGCAGGTAAGAAGGAGCACGCCGCTCATCCATCATGCACACTCTGCATTAAGTGCTTTCTATTTACTAACAACTCCTGTTCTGGATCTGTTTCAGGATATCCATCACGCGGGTGACAGCGGACATCTCCCTGGCCAAACGCTCAGTCCTCAACAACCCCAGCAAACACACCATCATCGAGCGCTCCAGCACCCGCTCCAGCCTGGGTAAGACGGCATCGAGCCGCTTCACGTCTGCACAGACCAGTGACACCACGCTGGGGAAGTGCCATTTATCCTGCAGACAATCAGAATCTTAATGTGTTATTTGACAGATGAGAAAGTGCAGTGTAAAGACAGTATTACAGTGGAAACTAAAACATTTATGTTCATCACATCATGTTGCTGAACATCCATTTAAATACCTCTCACTATCTGTGTTTCATATCTTTGAGTGTGTTTCTTTCTTAGTTAGATCGATTTGTTTGTTGGTGACTATTTTCAACTGTGGATTAATACACATTTGTCGCTCTTGTGAGTATTCATGTCACCAAGATGTCGTATGTGTCAAAGGAACATGTCGCTCACTCATGTGTTTTTATTCGTTTTTGGACGACAACAGAGCGCAATGGCACTGAGAAACAAGATAAGTCAGGCTTTGGATATGAAGATCATTCATGTTAGAGAATATCACCAGATCTATTTTTTCATATCTTTTTACAGGAAGCTTAGTTTGCAGCTTAAACACAATTGCAATTCCACACACATTGAAAAACATGTAGCACCTGTAAAACTGCAGGTAAGAAGTAAAACCGTGTTTTCATGATGCCGCAGGACTTTGAAGACTTTGAAAAAAGTATAGAAAAGCACATGATGTTTTTGTAATTTGGACTGTCTGAGCTAAAACAAATGAGACTATAAAGGTGGACAGGCCTTGTAGGTACTGTTGTACATCATCCAAAGACCTGAAAGTGTCAAGTTTTTTTTCCCTTTTATACCTGCTCTGACTGCCTGAGTCTGATCTGGCCTCCTCTCTCTTTCTTCATCCTGTCTTTTCTGCCCTTCGCCCGCCCATCCTCCCCTTCGACCCACCTTCTCTCCCACCTCCCATCTTCCTCCACCACCCTCTTTTGATTCAGACGTACTGGGTACGTATGCTCTCCTCGCAACAGAACAATGAAGCCTCTCTCCTTCCTCCCTCCCCTTTTTCTTCTCACTATATTCATCATCTGCTCATACATCGTTTGTCTGCCTGTCTGCTTGCCTGTCAGTTTCTCTGTTCCTCATACTTCTGTGTGACAGCCTGTAGTCTCTAACAAAAAGAGAAGAATTACTAAGCCAAAGCGGGAAGAGATCCGTGGGAGGGCGGCAAATGAGCAGAGAGGGAAGCCAACACTTTCCATATTGCTCTCACCCGTTTGTGACCTATGTATAATGCTATCTATACACTATATATGTATATATGTGTGCAGTCATGCCCAAGAATAGCCTCTATAGATGCTGGACCTCATCTCATGAACTCTGTCTTGTCATGGCAGGGGAGCAACTTTCTCACTACAGTGAAATCCAAATTTGCAAAAGTTAGTGGAGGTTAATGGAAACCTTGCCTGCTGTTTCTTTATATGAGTTAGAGTTCACGTTTCTTATCGCTCAGCGGAGGACCTGTTTTTTTTTTTTTTTGCCTCCAGCTTTAATTCTCTATCCTTCAGCCCCTCTGGAGGCGGCTAAATTGTGTGCAGGCTCCGACTCTCTGCAGATTGCCTTGCCCCCGTTATCTCTCTCTGCCGCTGGGTTGGCAGCACGAGCACCTCAGAGGCACTGAGGTTTGACCAGACAGATGAGGAACATCCTGGTCTCCGCTTTTAATCTCTCTCCTTACACATCAACATGACGAGAAAAAAAAAGGGGGGGGGGCAACTGTGCTTGAAAAGCTATATAACGAGATTTATTGGCTGTTGTTGAGGAACAATGAAAACAGAACACCCAAGCAGTCCACAGAGCTGAGTGGTTCACCTGAGAGATTAATTACCGCTGTGACTATTAGCGCTAACCGAATCTAATGTTCCACTTAATTTGTTTGATGAAGGTGTTTTTTTTTTATTTCTGTTTTATTTACATGGTGAGAAATTGTGCCCTTATTATTACTTATTTCTATTGCCACAGGCATCTCATTCTTAAGTGCCTCCTTCCTTCGCTACTTTGAAATATAACGGACGAGAAGGACGTAACGAAATTGTAAATGTCGGGAGGTTGCAACAGAATGAGGATGCTGCACTGCTCCATTTAGCTGTGCATAAATGGAACTGTGATCCAGTCTAATTCATTCGCTTCGGAACTGTTGTTTCTAAAACTTCGACATGCATGATTGAGAACTAACATGTCGGCCATGTACTCGTGCACAAAGTAAAGGAAGAGTGCTGTAGAGAGAAGCTGTTTATAGAACCCTTTCGCTGCTTCGCTGTATTCATGCGTTTCATCTTTGTCCTGGGCCTTCAGCGGAGGTGCAGAGTGAGATCGAGCGCATCTTCGAGTTGGCCCGCACCCTCCAGCTGGTCGCTCTGGATGCCGACACCATCAATCACCCCTCTCAGCTGGCAAAGACCTCCCTGGCTCCCATCATTGTCTATATCAAAATAGCCTCACCTAAGGTACGGCATGAAAGTTATAATGCTTAAGATCATTGAATCAAAACCCATTTCTGATACTGTTTATGCTTCGTATTGTTTAACAGTAGCCTTTCACTGTACTTATATTTTGTAATGTCTTTCTATATAGTAGTTTTCATTGTTGCCGGCTGCCCTTCCTGCCCTGGACTCAAATTGCCTGCCTACGCTTACCTACAACTTGAGTTTGTTTGCACTGTAAACACAGGATGCTCCTCTGTTGTACATCTCAGAAAGTAGCTGCTCGAGAAGTGTTTGCCACCCACAGGATCCTGTGACCTGTAGTATTAAACCACACTTGCAGAAACCATCAGCAGCCAAGGGTGTTGCCAAATCAAAAAGGACTGATCTCTTAAGGACAATAACATCTTAACGCTGCCATGTAAAGAAAGGCAAATTTTGCAAAGCCAGTTTTAAAAAACTGTTTTAAATCATGCATTGATTGCAGCCATGTTTGCGGGGTGTTTGCAGTCATTTTCACTTCTTTTATTGGCGCTTTGCTAAGTTTGATGGTGTGTCACCGTCACCAACTGTTGAGCGGCTAAACAGTGTGAAACCAACAGCAGGATGTGAATCACACCCTTGTGCACGTGCACGACACAAACAAAACAAGAGCCCACTCTTAAGATAAAAAAAAATTGTTCCATAGTGCTGCGAGTTGGCAAAAACTCCACCTTTAAATTAGACAAACACATTGGCATGAATTATTGATGTCGAGCGCTGTTGTCTCCCCGCAGGTTCTCCAGAGGCTCATCAAATCCAGGGGGAAGTCCCAGGCTAAACACCTAAATGTGCAGATGGTGGCAGCAGACAAGTTGGCCCAGTGCCCACCTGTGAGTTTCGCTTTGTGACTGGAGACATAAAAGAACTAACAGCATTGTTTTTTGTTCTGCAAAACCAACAGTCACTTTATGTACGTGCAGGAGTTGTTTGACATAATCCTGGACGAGAACCAGCTGGAGGACGCCTGCGAGCACCTGGCCGACTACCTGGAGGCGTACTGGAAGGCGACGCACCCCCCGAGCAGCAACCCTCCCAACCCTCTGCTCAACCGCACCATGGCCACGGCAGCCCTGGCCGCCTCCCCCGAGCCCGTCTCCAACCTGCAGGTACAGGTGCTCACCTCCCTGCGCAGAAATATGGATCTGTGGCCTGACATGGACGGTGCTGTAGCGAATGAGGGGAAAGAGGAAGAACATGCTCTCTGAAGTCCAGCAGAGAGTAGGAGGGGGACTCCGGCAACTCAACCTCAACCTCAACCCAGCAGCGCTCTCTTCCTCACCCTGAAGGAAAAGCTTTAAAACCCTGTTCATGCTGTATATAGAAACACAACATAGATGCACCATCACACACCTTTGCAGCAATTTACACATAAATCAGAAGCCAGTTTCTCACATGAACACCTAGTTTAAGAACACCCACAGTAAAATTTTGCAGTCTGCATCAAAGCAGGTCAGCGTTTACTTCCCTTCACTGTTTAAACTGTGAGAGCTGCTCAACTCAAACCACACTGGACTTAAGGAATAACCCGTGAGGCCCCCCCTGCCCTCGGGGCCCCCTCCATTTCGCTGTAATCAAGAGTAAACTGATATCTGCTGCCCCCACCCGTGGCCTCCTTTCTCCAGCACTTTTTCTTCTCTGGGAGGCTGAATCCAGTTCGCTGTCCTCCTCCGTGTTGCCATGGTACCGCCCCTGAAAACAGCAAGTCATGTCCGCCTCTTCAAACAGAAACGCTGAGTTTGGTGGAGGCTGTTGCTAACACTCTGTCCGGTTTAATCTGTTTTTAACAGCGAAGCACTAATCAGCTGTGTCTCTATTCTTAAGTTAGCACTGGCTGCAGATCAATTATGATGACTTGCACACTAACAATACTCGAGCATCAGTATTGCACCAAATGGCTGGAAACATGTTTTGCATCTCCCTCTACCATTTTTATTTAGGCCGTCATTATAGAATAATCATCTAAGAAAATTTGCACTTCAAATCTGTTCGTATTATTTTATGTCAGCAACATGTGATACAGAGTTCAATTAATTACGTAATTTGGTAGTGATATAGCTTTTTTTCTGCCATGAGGTCAATCTGCCAGAAGGTGGCACTGTTGTGATGGCAGATATTCAGTAGGCTTGTTGAAAAAGTGCTTGGGTGTGTTTGTGTTTGCAGGTAGGTGTCATGATTTTGAAATAATCAGTTAGTAGAACTGGGTTGTTTGACTAACTGTGTAATTACTGTATTTGTTTGTGTTGACTGTGGATATTTTGAGTAGAAGTTACTGTGTGTGCATGTTGGTCATGAGCACTAATGCTTTCAAAAGGGAATGTCTCAGTCTATGATATTGTGTGTTGTATGTCCTGCCTCATGCTAACCCTACTAGCTAACGACTGACCCTCTGGTTTTGCTCTGCTGTTTGTGTCTCTGCATGCTTGCTGTGTTGCACGGCTGTGGCTGGCTGCAGGGGCCGTACCTGGTGCACGGCGAGCAGAAGCGAGAAGGGCCCCTGACAGAGTGCGGTGGGAGCGGCACCCTGCACGACTACCAGACAGACCTGGGAGGAAAACCTCAGCAGCAGCAGCAGCAAACGTACATGCGCTCCTCTCGCGGCCAACTGCGTGGAGGGAGTGGGCGGGGCCTGTCACGGCAAGACACCTTCGACTCCGAGACCCAGGGCAGCCGGGACTCCGCCTACACCGAGGCCGGCGACTCCTGCATGGACATTGAGACTGACCCTTACGAAGAACCCGAGCCCTACCGAGGAGGCGGGGGCAGCCGCCTCCACCTGGCGCAGCATCACGGCAGACAGGCCTCCTGGGAAGACGAAGGCGCCGAGCCGGACCAGGAGAACCTGAACCACCCCCCGATGCCGAGCCAGACACAGCCACATGGACGTGCCAAGCTGAGGGAGCGTTACTGCCAGGACCCTGTGGACACGGGGGCCAACATGAGTCGCAACAAGAACCAGGACGACTGGGGGAGGGACGTCTACATCCGCTGAACACGCATCATACCACAGAGGCAAGGAAGCAACTGGACGGACTGAGGATCAGGGAGATGAAGGGGGGGAGGGGGGAAAGGGTCCGGGGTTTGGGTTCAGAAGGAACTGAAGGGTGGGGCTGCTGCCATGCCAGTCAGGCTAACAAATTAATCTGTTTACATCCCAGTACAATGTAAAGAAACACATCAACTGCCAGATGCCATTCTCATCAACTTCTTCTTGCAATTCAATTTATTTATGTTTAGAAAAGATAATATTGGTCTGTTTTTTTTGTTCTGTTAATACTGCATGAATATCATGGATTTCTAAACTGACAGCACGAGGACAGTAATTGTTACGATTGTGAATCTATGGTTGTGATCCGTGCGACTCAACCTCTCCTTCAGTTGTAGAGTGTGAAGGCTGGTGGAGCTGTAGTCCGTCACGTCTGTCCTCTGCAGTCTTAAACAGGGTCTAACGTCACCGTCCCCATGTACAGTGTCAGGGTTCCTCTTTACCTTAATCTCGCTCAGCGCTTTTGGATTTCAGGATTTCTCCCATGCTGAGATCCAGAAGTCACGAGTCTCTCTCACCTCCACTTTTTGATCACCCAGACCTTAAAAAGCTGGTGGAGAAGTTGCCATACTTAAACAATTTATCGACGTCGCTACACTCGCGTCAGCTTGATAACAACAAAGAGTACACTCCAAAGACGTTTACTTCTTCCCCGACCTGGTTCAGCCACTGTACCCGACTGTACACGTCTGACCCAGTCCTCCCGTTTCTGTTTTCCTCTTCCTCGTGGGTGCCGATGGCGCCCGCGCTCTTCATTTGTTCTCTGTTTTTTTTCTAACGTGGTGCAGATTCAAAGCAGCACTGCGGTTGTAGTTTTGTGAATGAAGTGTCCTGCCTTAGTCACTCCCACCTTAAAAACACCCTTATTTCAAGAAAACTCCAATCACAAGTGCCGGAATGTCTCGCCAAGCCATGTCCACCACTGCCACGGTGGGATGTCTTAACTCTTGTTACACTCGTTTTCATACCATATCTGTGTCTCTTCGTGTCTCGTGGCTACTCTGCACCGTAGCCCGTGCCGTCACTCCAGCACATCGCTCGTCTCGTTTTCTTTGCACCAGCTTCTTCGTCTGTTCTTCAGGGCTAATGGTTATATTAAAAAAAAAAAGTACTCGTGTGTGTGGTTAATCACTCCCAACTTCCACCCGAACAGCTAGCTTGTCTGATATTAAATACCACTCTCTTCTTACTCTTGATTTCTGACTGAATTAGTGTTGCTTTTTCCTGTGGACATTTGCAATTTTTTTTTTATTTTCAATCTTCAGTTCTTGTGAGGTAGTGAGAGGAGTGTCAAGTGGGGTGGAGGGGGGGGGATAGGATCAGCTTTGGTCTTTACTCAGTTATCTATAATGGAGAATCCATGAATGTCTTTGGCGGACTGCTTCGGCCCGCCCGTCTTCAGTTTAATAAATGAATATTAAATAATGATCAGTAAATAATGTTATTGTTGCGTTATCGCAATTGTTAAAAATATGAAATAACATGTATCATTGGTGCCTGATTGTAGCTACATTTTGCTTTTTCTGCCTTTCATTTTTAATCTGTGGATAAATTCGTATTTTAATTAAAAATTTAATCAGAAAAAAAAAGCCATTGTGTCACTTAATTAATATGGTGAGATGTGACTTTCAGAGACAGAGCTCGAAGATGTTTGTGTATTTGTACACTTTGACATTCATTAGTGTTATTGCCTTTTATGACTCTCGGGACATAAAAATAGATTTTAGTTCAGAGGAAACCATATAATACAATGATCGAGCTTTTCATTCTTCTTGAGCTGAAACCACATCCTCATTATTTCATTGTTTAGAGCAGCTGGTACAACAGAAGATGGTTGTGTAATCACATTGAATCTAATAAAACACCTAACACCACCCTGCCTATAAAACCTGTCCGGTCAAGATTTTTTGGCTTTGATGGGTGTAAACCTGTAAAAACTGGCCTCCATTAATGTACTGATACAATCTGCATGTACTAGCGTCACTTTATTGTTTCCTCATTTGCCCTCACAGAAATGATGAACTCAGAAACGCTCCTCTCAGATTCGGCACATGTGAGCTCAGCTGCCGTCTTTTCGGTTAGTTGAATCCAGGAAGTGGTTTTTATTTCACACATTCAGAGTTCTTGTCATCTCTGCAGTGGACAAAATGTCACAAACAAAGATGTGGTTTCCATCTGAAACTCGAACACGAGCCTGGTTTCACAGTGTTACTTAACAAGGTGTGATGTCAAGAGCACTGCAAACTCAATATACGAAGAGCTAAAATTGTCGGCACCACTGTGTAGATTTACTTTGTAAAAATAGTCCTGCATTCAAAGCTTTACTTCAGAGTACAAAAGTATTATTAACACAATTTAAAGTATCACATGTACTCAATGTGGAGAACTGCCCTGTTCATGAGTATTATATAATTATAGAAATCACATTATTGAACATTATAACAGATGTATTCACAGAAGCAGTTTATGACCTATAGCTGGTCAACATGGAGCTAATACGATCTCCTTAGGTATATATACCTTTTTACACTTTATACTTGTGTATATTTCAGAAATTAACTCTGTTAATTCATCTCAAAAAGACATCTCACATTAACTTCACAGTATGTCTAAAAGTATTTTCTGGAACAAACACAGTAAAACCTTGAACATCTTGTAACACAGGACATGAATGCCAAAATTTAAATTTAAGGTAAGTGTGGAGAAGTTTTGATAAGTGTTAATTGCTTTTTACATCCAGCATCTTTTTGTGTAATGAGAGAACACAGTGGTTTTGAGGAGGTTTTTGATATTTAAAGCAAGACATGAATAAATAACTCACACACAACTCTGTTATACTTAATACGGTCACTGTTAATACCCTATCATGAGAAATCTGCTGTGAACTGGACTCATACTGTTGGTTGTATTGTGATAACATTGGCTGATGGGACAGGGACCTAACCTGGAAGAAAGCCCCCAACAGAGAGAAGATGGAGAGCTGTAATAATAATAATAATAAAAGCTTTTAGAATGAAATGGGTCAGTGCTTGGAAAACACCTGGAGTGATTATGGAAATACCAGGGGATTCCTTATTAAACCAAGTTTTGCTTTCTATTGGCTCACAAACGCGGAAGTGGCTCAGTTTTACTTACCCTTCCATATATGGGCCCGCCATGTGTGTCATTAGTTGCGTCATCACGTCCCCTCGTGTCGTTGCTGTGACAGAAGGAACGAACATTTTGTATGTTGCCTTCATGTACTGTCACTAAACTCCGACGTTTCAGCTGCGAGGGTTCAGATAGGATTCGTCGGCACGTGTCGAAACGTTGAAGTGATTTTGATGTAATGAGATTACTCAGTGAACCTTATAGCGAACATTGTTTGTTTGGACCTGACTGACTAATGATAGAATAAACAAGGTGGACTGAACTTTTAGGGATAATGATGGTAAAACACAACAGACTATAAAGACAAATCAGTAATGTTTTGAAGATATATATATATATAACCTGCTAAACAAGTTACACAGTTTCAACAAATAATTTACAACTTTCATGAAGGTGTTATTGTTGTATTAGACTGCATTAGTTAAATCTATAGATGTAGTTAATAAACTGGAAGCACCCACACTTTGCCCTGTTTACGATCCCGATGGATCCCTCAGTAGAGTATATTAGTATTGAGTTGACATTTCCCACAGTACATGAACGCGCCACTACTATACTCCTTGTCCATGACTCATTGGACTGAAAAATACCACAGACTTTCTTTCAAAGACGCTCCACCCACTGAGGCAGAAACTGATATGAGATGAAGGAGCCGAGTTAGACTCACAGATACTCAAGTTTGTCTCAAGCAGGAGCTTTGACTGGATCTCTACTGTTTTCATTACTCTCTCATCCTCACGCACACAAACACACACTTGTTGGATATGGGCTTTCTTCTCACCAAGATGATGGCTGTGTTCGGCGACAGAGGTAAGAATAACTTGATTTCAATAGTACAATAATTTGTATTGTTTATCAGCTGCTATTCAAGAATCTTCTAAGGCTTATATAATGGTTACAAATAAGAGGAATTATGTCATCAGAAAAAGGAATAATACACTATATGAAATTAAAATAATAGCTTTCATTTATTACAAATGGTCAGTACATGATATTTCTCACCAACTTTACTATTCTCTCTCATCACTTTACATATACATTTTATTCCTAGTGACTGACAGTAAAAGACTCATCCATGTGACCAGACATTGTTAGACTGGTATCAGGTCTATGCAGTGATGTAATAACCTCACTGTAAACCAGAAATGTTGTTCTGCTGAGGACATCACATCGTGGCCTCGATCTTATCTGTGTGTACATTTGTCTTG
Source organism: Centropyge bicolor (assembly GCA_037975185.1). Taxonomy (NCBI): domain Eukaryota; kingdom Metazoa; phylum Chordata; class Actinopteri; family Pomacanthidae; genus Centropyge; species Centropyge bicolor. The sequence continues at coordinate 3,160,877 of JBBMOC010000042.1, forward strand.
CGATGCACTGAAACAGATTATGCAACTCCAGATTAGAGTGTTTTTAAATGAGGATACCTACCAATCCACTTTGCACTGTTCAGGTCAAACTGAACTTTTTCCACTTTTCCTACAGAGCACAAAGTCATTATTGTGGGTTTGGACAATGCTGGGAAGACAACCATCCTCTATCAGTTGTAAGTGACTTTCCGGAGTTACAATATTGTGAAATCTGTCTGATATCATCTTTTAAATGTTTGTTTTCTTCCCACATAAACAGTCTGACGAAGGAAGCCGTCCACACGTCGCCAACCATCGGCAGCAACGTTGAGGAGATCATAGTCCGGAACACACACTTCATGGTTTGGGATATCGGAGGACAGGAGAGCCTCAGAGCCAGCTGGTACTCATACTACTGCAACACAGAGGTACATGAAGCACACACTGAAACACAGCTTTAAAATGAATCACTGCAGTAGATCATCTGTACATTTAAGTTTTAATGTAGCTTTAGATTTATTTAGATTTTTTTTTTTTTTTTTTAGAAGTTTCTTCGCAAAAACATCAGAATATCTTGCTTGCGTAATGTTAATTATTTAAAAGTCAAAATATACATGATGGTTGAAACCAGTAACTGTAAAGTTTCAAGAGTAATACAGAAACAAAAAGCATTTTAAAAGTTTATAGGCTATTGCACATTAACCCATATTGACTTTTTATTATCCTACTCCTTGTATTGATTAAACTACTTATCACCATTACATAAGCATTTATCATACATTGTATATATCAGTGTGTCCTCTCTTATCATTTCACATGGGTTCTGATAATGTGAGGATTGTGTGCTAACAACTGATTTGATTCGATGTTGTTGCAGATTGTCATTCTGGTCGTGGACAGCACCGACCGCGAACGTCTCACTCTCACCAAAGAAGAACTGCACAGAATGCTCTCACACGAGGTACAAAACCAGCCGAGTTATAATCACTATTTCCAGACTCTTTACTTTAAATGAGATTATAGCAGGTTTGGTTCGATGTCTTAAACCAGGACGAGGAATCACGCTGATAAATCAAAACAGAAATAGACAAATTTAGCTTGAATTCTCCCGTGACGTAAAAACCTTTTGTTCCTCTGCGAAACTGCCCACGTCTACTATTAACACTCAGATGTCCGAGACACACTCCTCCTTTTGAGAGAAGAATTGCGCCACAGATTATAAACCCATGACACAATGTGATGAGGAAGTTTCAGTGTAGACTGTGTGACTCAGCGTGTTGACATGTGTCTAAAAATTCTGCTTCGGTTGCTGTTCTCAAAGTTGACATGGGGACATTTTTGGGACTTTCCGATGGAAATGTTTCACCTCTATTAATATGATGTGATACAGAAATCTGTAACCGATCTTCTCTTATTTGCACCTTTAGGACCTACAGAATGCAGCCGTTCTGATTTTGGCCAACAAACAAGACATGAAGGGCTCGATGACGGCGGCAGAGATCTCCCAGTGCCTCACGCTCGACTCCATCACAACTCACTCCTGGCATGTTCAAGCCTGCTGCGCTCTGACAGGAGAGGGGTGAGTCTGACACACCTCACACTCTCTCTTTCTGTCTGCCGTTATCATGCATGAGTCAACCCTGAACGTGCCTGTAGCACCTGGAAGAATAACCACCTGTCTTTTCTCTCATAGTCTACCTGCCAGTCTGGACTGGATGAAGTCACGGGTTGTTGCAAACTAGCACACCCTCCTGTGGATCAAACTCCCTCAAACTGAGCCAACCTCGAAGGCACTGCAAAGGCCACGGTGTCATGATTACTAACAGTGTTTTGGGCAAAGTCCTGTGAACATGATGCCTGTGTCAGAGACTGTCTCGCCACACCTGCAGTGTGTCTTATCCAGATGTGTGAGTCTGCAAGGAGCTGCCTCCCGTGTGACTAAGCCTCAGGGTGACTGATCAGCAGAGAGAAAGCTGGACGATTAGAGCCGGTTAACACACACCAAATATCAGTACATTTCAAACCCCAGGTGTTGATTTTTGTACTTTTTGGTTATATTTTAATAATCTGGTTCACTGCACAATGAGGAAGTGTTTTGTGAGGTTCACTGTGTTCATGTAAGATATCCTACCTGACTAGTCATATCACATTCCACGTTGCTATCATTGGCGTCCTTTCATGTCATTGCGGTTAAGCTAGTGTCAGTAAATTTGCACAGTATGGAAATGTTAAACATTATTTACTGTCAAAGATGTTACAGCCTACACTTGATCAACTGCATCAGCAAACCATGATCGCAGATGTTGACTGATAACATCATACAGGCTGTTTTTCTCACATTTCCGTTTTAATAGGTTCTGGTGCCCATGATCTCATTTTGACCTTTGGTTGGTGATTCACGTCACCGATTACTTTCGTTCTTCATTTAGCGGAACCACTCCTGCCGCGAGAGAGTTTTAGTATCTCACTAGTCACAACAGCTTTTCAATCATAAAGTGAGTTTAGTAGCTGCCTAGCATTAAGCCTCGATCATGGAAAACTTCTACGCAATAACTAAGAAGGGACTTTAAGCACACACTGTAGCTCCTATGGCCTCCCTTACTCAGAAACTCAGCAATGTTGGCTAAAAGACTGTACCTGATGTATAAAAGTATTTCATACCAGTGAATAACAGGACACTTTTGTTAGACCTAAAGATGTTGAGTAATTTATTTAAATAGGAAAAACAAAGCTCTTGGAACTATTTTCTCTGTGTTACAGCAATAGGAAAATGAGCTAGCTGCTAAAGACTATGAGTCATATTAAGAAGTATATATTGTATTGTTTAATTTTTTAAATAAATGTTATTATTGCAAATGTGTGCTGGGTGTGTTCTCGATACTGCAGCTGTGTTATTCTCTGTTCCAACAAGCAACGTACTGCTGAAGGGTTCATAGGGTTCATAGTGCAGTAAAAATAATGACAGAAATATGCAATTAAAGTGACAACACTTGATTTAGCATCAGAAGCTTGTTTTAGCACCACTACAAAAGAGATCATTAAACATGCTATAAGTACTGTGATGTCTGCAGTATGTAGGTCTAGTACATACCATTCTCTACCTTTTGTCATTTGAACCATGGAGCCTATATCCTGGCAGAAGTACTCTCTTTCTCTTCTGAAGTGAAAATAGCCTCTGAGCAGCAATTAACATGATTTTATGTCTGAAGTAAAAATAGATTCATATTAGCATTAACATTAGCAATTAACATGATATTATATGAATTTAAACATAGTATTTTTAGTCATAAATATGTGATTTTTTTTTTCACTCACAGCAGTTAATATGATTTCACATGATTCTATGGTTATGTTCTTAAATTCTAAGGTTATGTTCTTAAACCCATGGGAATTTCCCCATGGGGATGAATAAAGTATCTACCTACCTACCTACCGACCTCATATAAAAACATGAGTCTTAAAATGAACAAATAAATTCAGGGGGCATCCGGATTTGAACCGGAGACCTCTTGATCTGCAGTCAAATGCTCTACCACTGAGCTATACCCCCTCGCTGTACACGATGGCGATGTGACCATTTGTAAATATTTCCTTTAGATATAACAGATACATAATAATTATATATGTTATTTAATTAAGTAGTGTGCACAGTTTTATTTTACTGCTAAAGTCGTGGTATTTGAATGGATTTAATAGGACTTTGTTTTGACCACTAGGGGGAGAAATGAGCACGTATGTGTGGCTCATAGACTGTATAAAACAGGTGTGGCTTCATATACCGAAGCTGTATCTGTAAAATCAACATGGATGAAATAAGAAAAACTGGATACAGCATCGGAATAAGAGTCACGGTCATTCCTTTATTTTTGTGTATAAAGCTAAAAAAAAAGCCGAGCAAATAAAAAAAAAAATCCTTGAAAAAGTCAAACTGTGCCAGAGGCTTCCGGTTTACCAACTTCCGGTTTAGCCCTCATTTAACTTGAATGGGTCTAAAATGATTTAATCGTGTGACTCTTCTCGACTTTTCGCTAAAATGATTTAATCGTGTGATTCTTCTCGACTTTTCGTAAACTAATTAGTACTTAATAGTTATGTTGACATAAAATAACAAAGTATCAGGGAGGTAAGTAAAATATAGCTTTTCATTTCAGTGCAATATCAAAAAATATGTTATGTTATCAAAAAAAAAAGTCTCTACCAGCTGTAGAGGAAAGTAACTAAGTAGGCTGAGGCTACATTTCCTCAAGTACTGAGCTTTTTAGTACGTTAGAGTTTGTACAATTTTGAGAAACTCCACTGTATTTATTTGACAGCTGTAGTTTTTTCAGTCAGATTGAGCATAAACAAAACATCTGAGATTAGAAAATATATTAATAAAGATTAAACCACTTATTTGTAACATACATAAATATTTAAGTGCATTTTGTTGATATTGCAGAAGTATATTCACATAACAGATATACAACAAATGTTAAGCAAATAGATATACAAATAACAAATTGCAATCTACATACAAGTTACATTGCCTATTACAAAAGTGACATGAGTAATTTTAAAGCTATGTGAACTGCAGTGTAACAGAGTGATTACAGGATACATGTGAATATATGAGGTTTACAATAATACAGCGTGATATGATAGATGAGTCCGTCCTCCTGTTCCCGGGCAGGTTTATCAAGTTAACATGTTCCAGCTGAGGAGATGTCCTTTCTGGATGTTTTCACTAAGGCCTGGCCTTTTCAGTCTTTCGAATCATTTCATGGAACCTCTCCAGGAACTTCAGATAAAGTACTGTATGTTTTCAAAATATTTCTTTCCTTATGGATCAATCTCTGTCTAAATTCCCAGGGGTGTTTGTTTTTATTGGGTTTGGCTTGACAGTGTAGCTGATCGAGACTGCACAAACATATCTGACAAATTCCTTTCTCGTAGACACATTTGAACCCCATATTTCAATGACATTCACATGCCCTTATGTACATTCAAAATATTAACGGACGCTGTAATGGCCACAGAGAAGTCCCTACTTTCAGCGCCATGGACAAATACAACATGCTTGGGCTTTGAAAAAATATATTTCCAAGTTTAGCTTAAGTTTATATGAGGTTTCAGCAATCTGATTTGGACAAATTAAGCGTGTATCTTTCTAAACTACAGCCTTTTTAGTACAAAATATTCCCTGTTTGTGTTACTATGCTTCTGCTGCAGCTCAGCAAGGAAACACTGTCTGGAAATGGAAGTTGCATACTAATTTAGAAGATACCCACTTGATTTCTTTAAACAGATAGTTGAGGCCTCATATTCGCTTTAACATTTGTTTTAAACAGGACATGAATTGTGGATTTTGCCCCCTAAACACTGAAAATTGTTTGAGGGGTCTCCTCCAGGTAGGTTTGAGGACTTCTAATGATTTATTTTTTCTTCTCTTTATTCACACTCTGAAATTATTCTCTAACTAATCCACTTCTCTTTAGTCACCTGGCTTCCTAAGTAAATATAACATCTTAATTTTTCAGAGAATAGGAAAGATGTGAATATGGGTTTTATCACAGACGTCCTCTCTGTATTAAAATCCACACATGCTGCTGTGCACACTGTACGTGTGTTATAATACAGGGCACTGATTGCCTTTCCAGCTGCGAAGCCAATAAACGCTCAGCTGCCATTTTCTTTGCCAAGGATTCCGTGTTTGCTCTTGTAGCAGATAGAAATGATGAAAGCGGTGGCTGAGAGAGGTGGTGAAGTCAGCCACAGTGCTTGTAAAGCTCGCTTTTTCTCGATTTACATGCTGTAAAAAAACAAGTCTTTTACATAACCGCTGGAAATTAAGCAGCAACAAAGAAAATTTTTTGTTCCATGTGAGCCACAAAAGGATGTTGATGTTAGAATAGAGACATAATGTTTTGAAGAGCCATAAACAGACTTGACATGGAATGTGTAATATCATAACTAGCACTGATTTTAGGCCTGGCATGGTTAGCATCGAGATCACCATATCTAATCTCAGATGTTGGATTTCTCTGTTCCTGCAGCAGGTTTGGACAGAGGGAGGCGCCATACACCCTGCAGACACTGAGACTCCAGTGAATGGTCCTATTTATACTTTTATCACTCAGAAGGATGGGAGAGGGGTTAAAATCCCAAACAGAGGAATACAGTTTGGAATTTTAGAAAATAGAGAGAAGATCATTGTCCAGGTCTTTAAAGTGTGCAGATGATAGACTTTCTCCTCTCTCCTCCAAAGCCTCATCAGCTGATCCTTGTGTCTTTGTATTCACCAAGGCAACGGACGAGCAGCACCGAGGATTGGAGAAAGGGTGTAGCTAGAAACAGGGTGGTGTGTGCAGAGAGTGGGATTCGGAGAGAGGAAGAGAGTGACGGGTGGAAGTGGGATTCAGAGAGAACTGTGTTTTCCAAAGAGGAGAAGAAGAGAGGAGCTGAGACAGAGCTGTGGTTTTTTATTTTTGGTGTCTTTTGCTGCCCAACATGTGTTTCAGTTTGGTGATGCTGTTCCTCTGTCTCTCCCAAACAGAGCCGGCAAGAGTTTGGGCTCAACAGCAAACAGGTGAGCTGAGTGCATTTTCCCTCCATCATCTTTGCTTTAATGTGTCTACCTGTGCTCACTGCTTCCTGTCTGGTCTTTAAAGTCACACAGATGCTTCTTAAGCTTACAGGTGTAACAAGTCTGGCTCATGGCTTCTCCACTATTTATCTTTAGCTCAGTTTGTACTTGATGTTTTGAAGTCCAAATGTTTCTCTTAATTAATTGTCACAGCCATTTATTTGTTCTTGAGTTAAAAGAATAGAACATGCTGGGTTTTTTTAAATGAATTTTGATATTGATGCTGTGTGTGTTATTCTTCCCATTTGAACTCACACAGAACTTCAGTAGGACTCTTTATGGAGCAGCAAATGGGCATGCCATGCCCTGTTCATTTTACGCACAAAAGTGAATGACCTAGTTTACAATAAAGTGTACAATAAAAATACCCTCTTCCACAAGCATGCAACTGAGTCTAAACAACAACCCACAAACAGCCTGTCTCAGGTTTAAAATTAGATATAGACTTTGTTTTTCTTCTTGCCTCCCTGCTACTAGACATTTGTAGGAGGCTTTTGAGCAGTAGGAGAGTGGACATGGATCAGTTATCCTAAATTTTTGAATAATATGCAGGTTGTGTGTTTGGGACATTCATTTTAATTTATTTCTAGCTCTGAGGAATTTGACCAGTCGCTCTTTACAAGCTCCGCTCCTGCCTCCTTACTCGTTCCATCAGTAACTAATCATCTGAATCAGATGTCTATGATTACAGAGATTCAATATTCAAAATTAGTAATGTTCTGCTACATTTCATTAAAACAGCATAATAAGGTTCAATCACCCAGTGCCCCTCATGAGCTCTGCACAGGGAAATGTGTTGCAGGCGAAACAGCATCACAGTTCAGATATATGATCGCAGCATAAGGGGTCATCTGTTGTTTTTGACCTAGCATATCCTCCTTTCCTGTGCCTAATTTGCTCTTATCTGCCTTGTCACTCAACATTATATACTGCTTGGTCCTGAGAGAGCCATCTACACCATCGGAGCCAGACTGTAAAAACACCGAGCCCCGAGCTGAAAATGAATTGTGTAGCCGGCAATGACCTCAGTGTTTGGCCTCTTGTCTCCTGTACTGCTGAGAAGTTTGCTTAACAAATGGCCTGAAGCTGATCCAGACATGATGGAGCTCAGCATAGACTAGAAGAATGAGAAGCAGAGGAAAAAAAGATTGTTTTGTAAGATTGGATTATAGATAGGATGTTATTGTCTGTGGATCCCAGATTGACTAGTTTATAAAAGTCATGAGCAATTTGACTTGTGATAGCAGAGCATTTTTTTGTTTTCGGAAAAATAAAATAGCAAAGAAAAAAACAGATATCTGCCAACAGCTGAGCAACTTGTTCTTTGACTTGTGTTGTAATTTGGAACAGAGCTTGTATGGGAAATGGTTTTGGCCTGGACTCTTTCGCCTTCATTCATTTCTCTTATTGGACAATGAAAAACAAAAAATAACATTTTACCTCTTCCATGCAGAGCTTTGCTTTCACCATAACAGAAGACAAGTGAGGCAATCAGTGCGCTCATGTTCTCTTAACAAGACTTGACCAAAATTGGACTGACTTTTTAGTTTTATTGTGAAATATAACTCCAGTGCACCCTGTTAGGGATGTTATAAAGTCAATTTGTCACATTTCTCAACTGTGTGCTATTAATTAAAGGAGGCTTCCCTCTAAGCACCAATACCAGGGTAATTGTTGGTGTAGTATGTCAGCAGCTCATTCATTGGCCAAAACACATACTTGGAGATTTATCACCTTATCAGCCTCCCAAGTATTTAATAACGAAGGTGGGGGTCAAATATGCACACGTCTTTTCCCAAATATAAATCACTCGTTGAATCTCCAAAAGTTTGATTATCTGGATAAAACTTTTTCAGTGGGATGGAACCGAAGAATTGCACCATCTGCGATTCAACCACACGCCTCGAAATGAACTATACATGTTTATTGTGGGTGATGTTGAGGAGTGGATGCCAGCTCCTCCAGCCTCTGCTCAGGAAGGGCGTGTTCTCTCAGACCGCTCCGCGCTGACCGCTCACAGAAAAAGGCAGCTAAATGTCGTGGTTTGGTAGCTCCTGAAAGAGTGGGCAGAGGTCAGTTTCTGTCCAAAACATCTGCCCTTTCATTGCCTTGAAAGTGGTTCCTGTTTTACCTCACCGGGTCTTTCACATTGTCTCAGTGCTGCTCATGGCCTCAGTGGCTCTGAACACTTTAACACCCTCAAGCAAATTTATATTGAATGCACAGACCTCATCTGTGCAACCGAGGGCCGTTTTGACTAACTAACTTTTTTCTCATTTTCTGACTCACCAACACCATTTCGTACACTGGCACAGTGAGGTATGGGTTTGGCCATTGGGCTCAAAATGAAGTCCATTATCTATTCTTAGGCATTATCTAGTAGCCGAGGCAGCACCCTGTTCTTTCCTAAAAGAAGAGCACACACAAAACAAATCACGGTCCATCTTGATATTGATTCACCACTTAGGTATTCTGCTGCAGTCCTCTCCCTTTGGGGTGGGGTGGGGGGGCAGGGGTATTTAATCATAAACACAAGGATTTATGAAAAGATAGGAGATGAATTATTAATTTAATGTGCATGCACGGACTATACACAAGCTGTGCAGATGTTGGCTGTAAGTTTAGATGCTTTTTATGTGAAAACCTCAAACTTTCAAATATCAAATTAATCTTGCTTTAATTCCTAAGGTTTTACAAATAGATGAAAGGACAGAAAAACTTCCATCTTCTTCTTTTCATGCAATTGAAAGTCCACCTGTAGCATTATTGACTTTAAGGTATCAATATGTATTTCAGAGGCATCCGAAAGGTTCAGTTCTTAGTAATTCATGTGGAAACGGGTGCATGGCGAGTTCATTTCTCCTGGACAGCCGAGACAATATGACTCCCATCTCACCGTTTTGGTTATCTGCCAGCGATTTCAATACTACTGGCTGCAACAGCGATGACCTGAGCAGATATTAAAAGCCACAGCTTCATATTCAGCATCTGAACCCCTCCCAATTTTTATAAACCAGAATGTGTTTATCTGCTGCACTGCAGACCTCAGCAACTGTGCACACACCATTCCTCCTCTTACCTCATAGATGCCATAACAGGGCGGATCCGCTGCTTGACAATCACACATTTAGGTTTATTATGCGAGTTGCCACGAACGTATTGACGCACCACTTAATTGAATCAAAGGGTGGAGAGAAACACTCATGAAATACAATACAATGAGCTCCCTATGATGTCAAGACGTTTGGGTTGTCACTTCAATAAACTTGTTAAATGATGTATTGTAGTTGTGATGGCTGTGGAAGACATCAGTATGATAATTGAGTGAATGCAGAGTGGTGTTTAAAACAGGGCTCACCACCTAAAGTCCCACACAGTCTGAACTGTGGGGGTTTGGCACAGGACATAGCTGAGAGACCAACAGGCCTGTTTCCCTCCCACACATGGGACAGAAAAGCAGGCATCAAACCAATGTCAACTAACATTTCATTGGCAGAGGGGAAGCTGCACTGGATGCTGGCATCAATAAGTACTTGTTTAGAAGCAAAATATATTAGATTTCAGATTTTTTAATTTGTTTTCTAGGTGGTTATACAGTTTTTTGTTGAGACAGAATCAAGTGGGGGGGCCTGCTTTAACTACTTTGTTTAACATCTGCAGAACCGCACAGAAGGAGGATTAAGTTCTGGTCTGTTAATTTTCTCATTAACACAGGCTGGTAAAAGTAGGAGAGGGAGTGGGAGGTTTGTCTGGGTGCAAGGAAGTTGCCTTTTTAGGCTTGAAAACATGTATAGAATGAATTCAAAGCATTTCCATTAGACGGCAGGTCAGTCTGGTCAGACGCCTGAAAAATAAGCATGCTTTGTCTTTGCACGTCCATTCTTAGACCAATGCAGCAGACACCTTGTCTTATAATGTGGGTTTGGTTGGAGATGGAGTTAACATGTTTTTTACACCCCATTCCTCTTGTAAGTTATTTGCAAACCTCAAGACTCAGGTTTTATCACATACACTTTGATTGTACATGCATGCACACACCCACATCCCATGTTAGCTCAGTCTGAGGATTAAGGATTAAACTGGCAAACTTTTCCAACACTATTTCAAGACATGAATTGGACCTACATCAGTAATGCAAGGCATGGGTGTTAAGTTGTCATTGCAGTTTATTTGAATCAGGTGTGCAAGGTGAGAGCTGGACAGGTGACTTTGGCTCAACATTTTCACATTAAAAGCATATATTTAATGCTTCTCAAGCTTCAGGTGCAAGCGTCCATTTTAAAAAGGGGTCACAGAGTTACTTTTTACCGCAGCAGAAAGACTAATTTCACTAACTTTAAAATGCAAAATATGTCAGCAACTCAATACCATGTCAAATGAGTCGTGCAACTTGTTGAACAGCACAATTGAATGGGGGCGGTGCTGCTAACGTTAGCTGTTGATACTAGCCACAGGTAGCATTAGCATTAGCAAGATGGAAGTAAGCCAACTTTGCACAAGAGTATCAGCGCAGGTTGACGCGGTTAATTAAAAGGTTTAGCAGGTGTTTGAGCTCGGGTTTCCTACCCGGACCACAGAGAGATCCGGCAGAGTCCCCTTGCTCAGTTTTACTCTGCTCAGCTAACATTAGCCCCGACACCAAAACACCGCAGCGGCAGAGACCAACTCTTCGCGGCAGCCTCGCTGACCACGGCTGGACGTTCACGGTGCTTCCGGTCGGGAGACTGAACACGACGGAGTGATCGTCATGGCTTTTTTTGTTCGTTCGTTCGTTCCCAGCGTCAAAAACCTCCTGTCGTTCACTGAAAGCCAGATAAAAAACAGTGAACGTTAGTGACAGGAGGTCGCCCTAAGTTAGGGTTAGATGAGACACCCCGCGAAACCAAGGCGCCGTTTGGGGGTTTATATAGGCCGCTCGTGACGTCACCGCCGTGTTCCCGTAATGCAGTGAAAAAGGCGCAATCACCAATCAATCACCGTAATACTCCAGAAAGACTATAGCTAGATCGATAGATGGTGGGGGGAGGGATGGAACGATGATGGAGGGATGGATGGAGGGGGGGATGATGGATGGATGAAGGGAGGGATGATGGATAGGTGAAGGGAGGGATGATGGATGGTGGGGAAGGATGATGGATGGATGGGTGGACGGAGGGAGGGATGAATGGATGTGTAGGTAGGTGGTTAAAATAAGGATGGATGGATAGATGGAGGAAGGGAAGGGTGGATGGAATCATGGATGGATGGATTGATGGATGACATAGACGGACAAACGGATGGACAATAGATACATACATACTGCATCTTGGTTTTTATATTTTTCAACATTCCTGAATAAATATCGTCCTGATGTTGTTGTCTCTGGCAAAATTCATCCTCTGAATGTATGATGTGATTGGATATGATGCTACCTTGACAACCTGGAAGTAGATTTCAACAAGCTGCCAGAAATTTGCGAGTCATGTTTAGCTGAGGTCTGGATGTCGTTCAGCGTTGGTTTGTATCATTTGAAATATCTCCAGAACAAGGTCACCTCAATTTATTCTTGCCTCTTTTGTTAACTTTTAAAACAATAGATACTTCTTGTCACGTGTGTATTATACATTTGTGTCTCATTATGGCTGTTTTTATGACCACACACAAACTTTTTTTTTTCAACTAGGTTATGGAAATAGAAGGAGGATGATTTGACATTTTTGACACAACTGTAAACCCTGAAAACTGTTTAAAAAACTTGCTGTAAAAGCAAACTCTTTTCGCATTTTATATCTTAGAGTGAAGCAGTCTTATAGAAGACTAATATGTTTTTGAAGTTTGTTGAAATTGCATGTTTCCTGAATAATTTATTAATTATATATTCTTTGATTATTACGTTTTACTTAAGGCAACACTGCAAGATTGTTTAAAAGAGTGCTCAGCATAAAAACATAGCAAGCATCAGCAAACGTAGTTCCTTCTTTAACAAGGAAAATATTTAACATTTAATAGATTAATTATCTCTCACAAAGCTGAATTAAACTGACACAGTGACCAGTTCATTAGATATAAAATTCCTCAGACTATTTTTTTCTCTCTAAATTTTACTCTGTCTCTAAATGTACAGCTGTATTAGTGACTCAGTTTGTGAATGGACCAAGATGTCCATAGGTCCACATTAAAGTTTTATTATAAATCTACCAGCAGACATGCATTTTCCTCACTCAATAGAAAATCACAGTATGGGGCTACAGTAAAATAAACTCCTAACATCAACTAGGGATATGTGGCTTGAAAGAAAGACAAGCCACCAATTAAAACGCCCAGAACTTTAAAACAAAGCATACCTACCCCAGTTTGCTTACCAAGTATGGTTTACATTGTTTGTATGATTTGACAGTTCCTTTCGAGCATCAGTAAATGTTATTTGTATTCTTTTTGTCTTCATTCAACAACGGCTTGAACTGACAAGGCTAAGACTGACAATTTCAAAAGCAAATTGTAATTTCTCATTTGGCTGAGCACTGAGCCACAACTGTAAACATCATTCTTGAGCGTCTGAATAAAACTAGCATCTGAAATGTTTCCCGACAGTGTGTGGTACTGTGTGTGTGGTAAAAAAAAAAAAAGAAAAGAAAAGAAAAGAAAAGAAAAAGTTTTGTTGTGCTTTCTCTTTTTTTGTGTATGAGTCAGTGGGTTTGATTTTGAAATGCATCAGCTTCCAAAGGGGATGCAAGTGCTCGTATCATTAGATCCTGGTCTAAGTGGTTCAACAACATACTAACCTGATATTCATTATTTTGGACAGATAACCGGTACAGTGTGATCTCACAGCAGCATGAAAAGCCAACTGGAGGTGACAGTCCTCACAGGGCCCAGAGGTCATCCTCAGGCCAGGCCAGGATAAGCAGGGCAGTCCTGGGTGGAGGTCTGACCATCGACACCCTGCCAGACAACATGACACGCGTAGGGGTGAGTGCTGCACCACAGGGTTTCTTGTGACTCTAATGGTTTGTGGCATGTATAATGTTTTTGGCTTTAACTTGATCTATTTGTTTTAGTTGGAGTAAAACACTGCCCTCTTTTGGAAGGTAGAAGTTACTCTTCCACTCACTTGGAGAAGTATATGACAGCATATGATTGTAGGAGTGAACTCTTGATGCCTGTATGACACACTCTCTGAATGCAGTCACACCAGTACAACCTCTGATCCACTATGTTTTTCTGTCTGGAAGGAGGATTCTGGCAAGTATTATACTTGGCGCAGCTTTGGCCCAGAAGACCAACGCACACAGGAACTATGGGTAGACATGAGTGACGTCCGGCATGGCCAAGTCAGAGTCCATGGCATTCTGTCAAATTCATACAAACAGGCTGTGGTGAGGCTCACGCACAAAAATACATGCACTTTCTCAATGTCTTTGTAAGTTAAATATTTGAATTCATGTTGTCATTTAGCAGACCATCAATAAGAAGTGGGTGGCAGTTGTTATGACAGGTATAGCTCAGTGGTAGAGCGTTTGACTACAGATCCAAAAAAAAAAAAAAAGAAAATTCAGTTCTTCAAAGAATTCAATCTGAAATGTAGGAAAATACACACATGCATGCTTTTATTGTCTTTATTATCTTATTCAAATTCTAATTTACTAGGTCATCAATAATACCAGCATTCATAGCAATTGACTGCACATGAACATGTACTTGTATGAGATGGGATGTTTCCCAATGTGGATTATCAAATGTCTTAATGAAGCCAGGAATTCTTTCTGCTCTCAAGTGGTAATGTTATCAACTACAAGTCAGACAGTTACTGATTCTGTATTTGTCAGAGGAGAGAAGCCTGAAAGATAGAATGGAATTTGATCTGAAAGTTAACAGATAAATATATCCACTCTGCTGTTTTCTTTGCATGATATTTACACGTACATTTACACACATATTTTCCAGTCAAAGAAGAGTGTTTGCCTGCATATTTTGGGTCAGCAATGGCAAACAGCAACAAAGGAATGCTGCTTTTTCAAGGGGGTATAGCTCAGTGGTAGAGCATTTGACTGCAGATCAAGAGGTCCCCGGTTCAAATCCGGGTGCCCCCTAGCCCATGTGATTCAATACAGTGACTTTTTAAAAACTTTGAAGTTGTCTCTGATAGTGTAAAATGGTTTTACTTTCTGAAGTCATACATCAAATACGGTGAGATAAAGTTCAAATACACAGACAGCTACTCATGCTGCATATGTTAAAGGATAAAGTTCTGAATTTTTCTATTTTCTAACATCTGACATGATGTGAGAGCATGGAGGAAGTTCAGTCTGAAACATAAGGTAACACTGCCCGGGGAGCTAAGGGACTGGGAATTGTTAGTAGATGCCCAGAGCTAGAGGCCTGCCAGAGGCTGTCAGCACTTGCCCGGCTTTCACCTCTATTGTCCAACACCTGGGACCTGTGTAAAACCTACAGCTCACTTTAAAATGAAAAGATGTTGCACAGAAATGGAACTGTGTCCTATACAGTCCTATACACTGAAAAAGCCAGGATTCTCTTAATAGAAACATCCAGTCCAGGTTACATAGTTGGAGAAGCAGCAACAGTTCTTACCTCAGATTATAAATGGCTAAAACTAAGAAAAATGTTTTGCAGTTTGGGAAATCAAAAGACAGACTGCATGTTTAGTATCATGATAAAGCTAAAGCCGCACTCAAGGGTAATAATTTTTATCATTGCTACAGCAGGATCGGTTTTCCTATTTGCCTTCTTGATCCTGAGACTGATAATGTGGATTTTGAAAATTAATCATGGTGTTGTGAAGCTCAGTTAATCACCAGGATATCTGTTTTGATAAGTCCAAATCCAGTAACCTCAATGACCCTCAGTGAAGCTGCGTCTATGTTTTAAACAGATCATTGCAGAATAGTTGCATCAGACTACACATGTTTATCAGAGGCAGGCTGATTGTAAAAGCCGAGTCAGAGCCAGCCAGTGTACACAGGAGCCTGTCCCTGTTTAAACGAAATGTGACGACTAGACTGTGTGACTAAGGCAGGGGGGTATAGCTCAGTGGTAGAGCATTTGACTGCAGATCAAGAGGTCCCCGGTTCAAATCCGGGTGCCCCCTCATTTATGCAAAAATTTACTATCATGCTTTATTTGCTGAAATACGTTCCATGGAGTCAGTGGGAGTTTGTCATGATTGCTAAGACCAACAATAATAAGCAATACTCAAGCACGTCATAATCCTTAAAATTGCCCTGGTGGATTTGATGACATGTCTGGCTGTAGAATGGAGAACATTTAATACTGCAGTTGATGTCAGTGAGGTAACACTAATACTGGATTAGTTGCTGCATATTTTCTGTGAATCCCTCGTGTGTAGGAAGGCAATTTGAATTGAGTGGGAGAATGGCAATTTGAATTCAGAGATAGAGTGTCGGACTCCGCCACTACTATTTAGAGAGAAAATGACAGCATGTAAATACATTGAATGGATGTTGCTGAAAACAGCCAATCATAGACAGGGTTAGATTTCATGAAACTCTTAATGATTAAAACAGCTTTTCCGAGACAAGTCAGCATTTTACAGTCTTTTTATTCTATCTCAGTGTAATACAACCCAAAAGAGCTGATTAAGATGCTCAGCTCTGCAGAATAGCAGCTCAAAACATAACCTCAGAACAAAAGGCTGCAATATGTGAACTGTAGTGAGTTTAGTTAATTATGACATATAAATCTGTGTCAACATATTAAATTCTCTCTGTGTCTGTTTCTCTGTGCTCTCCTTGCAGAAGGTCGCCCTGTCGTTTGACTTTCCTTTTTACGGACATTACCTGAGGCAGATTACCATAGCAACAGGAGGTACTTCTTGATTTTATAACAGATGTTCGAGTGACCTTTCTTGCATATGTTCACAGCAGAGAAGTGTTTTTTGTACGATAACAAGGCGCATACAACTCTTACATATTTTTCCATCTGGCCTTTTTTTCAGGGTTTATCTTTACAGGGGACATTACTCACCGTATGCTGACCACAACACAATACATCGCCCCTCTAATGGCTAATTTTGACCCCAGCCACTCCAAGGATTCCACTGTGCAATACCTGGATAATGGTAAGACACCACCTGACATCTGAACGTGTCCTTGTTTCTCACATTGTCTGACTACTTGTCTGACTCCTGTCACTGTCTTCAGGTGAGGTGTTTGTGGTCCAGTGGGAGCAGGTCAGACTCTCAGGAAGAGAGTCAAAAGGAGCCTTTACGTTTCAGGCTGCGCTTTACAAAACAGGAGCCATCACGTTCAGCTACCGAGATGTGAGACACAACTCTGCACCTGTTCTCTTCCTCCTTATTGCTGCATCCATAAGTGATTCCTATTTTTGTCTGTTTATCAGATACCTCTGTCATTTGATGTGATCAGTTCAGCTGAACATCCAGTGAAGGCCGGCTTGTCTGATGCTTTCATGGCCATGTCACCTTCTTCTCAATCACCAGGTCAGTAGTTATTTATGTCTGTCTTATGTTATGCCTGTCCACCAAAAGACATTTAACCCTGTGACATGTCTCACACAGATACCCAAAAGCAGACGATTTATGAGTACCATCGGGTTGAGTTAGACACTACAAAGATCACCAGCTACTCTGCTGTTGAGTTCACTGCACTGCCTAGTAAGTCATCATCAATGAAAAGACATTAAATGATTCAGTTCAACTATTCAATATATCACACTGCATCAACACACATTTAAGTCCCTGTCTCTCTGTCCAGCCTGCCTGCAACATGATAGCTGTGAGCTCTGCATCTCATCCAACCAAACCTCTGGCTGCAGCTGGTGCCATGTACTCCAGAGGTGAGTGGGACATTAGGTGAGCCAACATGTTGATATAGTGCAGTTTTAAATCTTAATATAATAATATACACCTTGTGTGTTTTAGGTGTTCAGATGGCATGGATAGACACAGACAAGAATGGGTGGACTATGCCTGTGCAGAAGAGGTATTGCTGGACATCAAGAAGGATTTTCTGTTTCTTTGCCATTTTTGATACTCACACATCTGTTATATTGTATATGAGCAGAGCAAAGATGCAACTTGTGAGGATTACTCCAGGGGTGACAGCTCCACTGGGTCCTCTATCACACCACAGATCGAGAATGTGACCTCTTTGACTCCTCTACGAAAAGGCTGTGAAAGAGATGGTGAGGGTTGTGTGTTTAACAATCATGCCATGTTTTGTTGAACAATAAAAACAGATTCTGCCCTGAAACAAGTATGGAAATGACTGCTTTCTGTCTTCTTTCAGATGAGACCAAACATCACATATTTAAGACTGGAAATGGTGAGTTAATACTTCTAAGAGCCATTATGGTAAAGCTTTAGGAAGGTGTATAATTATGGGCCTTCATCGTCAATGCAGATGTGAAGACGGATTCTTCAGTCAAGAGTGAAGGGCTGGCTAACACAGGAGTGATAGCCGCAATAGCAGCTGCACTGGTGCTACTTTTGGCTCTGATACTTGTAGCTCTTTACATCAACTGTCATCCTACTGCTGCATCACCACTTTACCTCATCCAGGTGAGCACTGAATGTGTCACACCTACACCTGCCCTGACAAGAGCCAGACCTGCTTTAATTACATACTATATGTCCACATTAACACACTTAATTACATATCAAACATAATTCAAACATAATTTTTCTGTCTGTTTTCTTTTCAGCGACGCAAGAACTACTGGCCTTCCTGGAAGTTTAAGAAGCAACAACCTGGTTACACAGAAGTGGAAGGAGAGGGTCATGAAAAAGACAGCATTGTTGAAGCTGGTCCATGTTGAAATGATGGATGAAAACTTGATATTCGCATTAAACTGTTTTGTTTTATTTTCTTTTTTACAAACGTTGAAGTATATATATATTTGTCAAAATGCTTAGATTCCAAAGACAGTTCAAGTTTTACATTCAGTTGTTTGTTTTAAGCTGTTCATGACTCTATTGCAAAAACATGAAATTGTTGCAACAGTCTGGGTAGATTAGATCTGAATGTTGTATGACATTAAATGATTTCATTAGAATTGTATATCTCTGCTGCAATGAATGGTGGTTGCACCCCACTCTTTTTATCTACTTTGACTGCAATGAACTGTATGTCGCAAGGAAAAATAGAAAAATCATCAAACAAATAAAGTTCCGGGTATGCTTCAGTTTCAGTTCCTGCTGTTTTTCATAGTGACATTCATTCTGTTAAGTTCCACCCTTTGTTTTGCAAGAACCTACTTCACAGTTCCTGATCCATTCTTGCAAAGCTCACAGCATGTTTTGGTGCTTTTGTGCAAGTATTATTTGATGCAGTGTATAAAAGGAAAATTCACAAAATCTTGCGGCCACATTTGAAGACATCAAAAGAAAGTACAGGCAGTACACGTCTTCTGTCAGCAGGTGGCACCATGACCAAATGAATCACGTACACATCAAGTAGGGCATGCAGTGAACGTGGCAGATAAAAATGTGATTTGAGATCACTTGATCGGTAAAAAACCCCGAAACCTGCAACAACGAAGATGATCACATGAGTTTGCTATGCAAGCACAGATGGGAGGAGGACAGATGCTGCACATGCACAGGAATCGACCTGGATTTTTTTTCCCCTTTGCTTTTACAGCTGCACAAAACTGAGACTCATTTCAAGCAATGCACTTGAGTCTCAGTTCAATATGCACATTGTTTAGATGTAGTTCCTCTAAAATCATTAATCAAATCTTGCTCCCAAGTCAAAAAATTTACCTCCCACCCTGCCTCTTCCCTTCCTGCTCGGGCACGCGCAGTGGAGGGAGGAAGCGAGGGGAGGAGGGGGGCGGCGGGAGCGCGCTTTCCGTGTCTGGTTAGCGGACTGACAGCCAGCTGTGCGGCTACAACAACGACAACAACAACCTCCTGGATTTGCCACATACAACTAGATTAGTTGTTGGTCTGCTACCGCTCACAATCGCACACTGTGGCTAGTTTTTCGAAGTAAGTCCTCGACTGCTGCAACCAGTATCATCGGCGTGCTAACTAGCTAGAAGAGCTCCAACATGAATCCGTTGTGTAGCAGATGTAATCTAGTCGTTTACCCCACGGAAAAAGTGAATTGTCTGGACAAGGTAAGAACATGAGAAAACCCTCTTACACCGTGTTCTTCCTCTGAAAAAATAACCTCAACACATCTTCCATCTTTTGCTTCCTAACTGCGCTCATTTCTGCTTTTTTAAAATGACACCTTTCACATATTTTTGTGAATGAATTAACAGGACAGGTATGTCGTTAGCAAGGCGAGCTAACTGTTAGCTTAACGTCTGGCTAGCAGCGCGGACCAGACACTAAATTACACCTTATCGTGGACAGAAAAGGCTCCTTTAACAGACCATAATTGATATTTTTGACCCAGAAAATGACTTAAGGATTTGGTATTAATTTACCCTAAATCACTAAGTTCACATTGCCTCCGACAGCCGGAGCAGGTTTGGGCCTGGCTGCCACCAAAACTGGCTCAAAATGTTAGCTTTCTCGACAAACGTCTTCTGAGGTCGAGGGATTCACCTTCACACATGCAAGAACAACAGGACTTCTGAGTTCCTTTAGAGATCAATATTGTCTCATAACCGAGCATTTTAATGTCCACCTCTGTCCAGGACAGCGTGGACTGATTTGGACAATTCGCTAGTTAATCCAAGCCAGGGATGATTAGTCGATTCAGTCAAAAGCAGAAGCCTAATCTCAGGCAAGGTGGTAATCTCATCAATTTTACCCCTGGTCACTGCCATTCACACAGGAACAATTTGTAGTGCACACTTTGTACCGGTGGCCACTCCTGGATATAAAGATGATCATGTGTTGATTATTGCTTTATTGACCACAACTTTACAAGCATATAAAGCCCATATGAATCCCATATAATTTACCAGGTGGGTGGGGTCTGAATAGAAATGTTTGTATATTGTTACCAAAGCAGAGCTCGGGGGCAAGTAGATAATTTGTCTAATGGACATCTGAATAGCTATTGAAAATCAATCCCTGCCGAGACATGCTTATCTGTTGGGGTTGACAGAAGGAGAAGGTGGAGAAAGAGCACACAAAGCACATTATCTAAAGTAACATCAGCTCTTGATTGGATGCATTACTGCCCGGCTGCATGGATGTGTTCTTGAATGCACCATGACTAATGTTTTCCCAAAGTGCTCCCGACTGGAATTGATTTGCCTCAGAACCCCTCTTGATACACAAGCGGCCCTAAAAAATAAGAGTCATGTTATCATGTTAGAGGGCTGGTATCGATGAGGACCGAATCGCCACAAGTACAGTCTGAATGTGCTTTGGAATCTGGCCTGCAGCAGAGTGCATTCCAGCAGACAGACACTCCCATAAAACGTGCTCTGTCAGAGGCCTGCTGTGCCGTCTCCCTGCTCTGAACCAAGCACAGGAGAGTAGCCTGCCGTCTGTCTTTGCTGCCATTCCGCATCAGCGCTCACCCCTTCAGACACGCCAAAACAACCTCCCCTTTCCCTTCTCTGTGGCACACACACTGCCCATCGAGTTTCTTAAAAGCAGCCGAGGCCATATTGGCAGGGGATTTTTTTCCATGTGCTAGGCTAGCTCAGGTGAAGACAGGGGAGTGGAGGGTTCAGCCACTGCTGCATTGGTATTCTCAGCCGCCGACGAGTACCTTTACCTGACAGTCTCCTTCTATAATATCCCTCTGTGCTGAGGAGAGGCTGAGCCACAGAGGCTTGTTTGTCTGTCAGCTGCATTCCAGTATAGCCGAGCTGGACCCAGCGGAGGGAGCAGGCAGCCGAGCACATGTAAAGACAGGAAGTGAATTTTGGTTGCTAGTTGGTGACGGCTTTGCCTCGACATTTGGCTTCCCTTCAGTATTTAAAATGCTTGTTGATCGTGAGGAGTTTAAAGCTGCATATTTGGCTTAAGTGGTAGGTTCATTATCTAAGTAGCCTTTTGTGGCTTGAGTTCAGGGCAGTTTTTGAAATGCAGCCAATGAAACGTGTAACAAGGAAGTTATACAGTTGTTTTTTTTTTAACCAGTTCCTTATATGGAAACGGTAGGTGTAAAAGAGGTCACGTTTAGGTAAATGAGCAACGTCTGGAGGAATGGAATGACTTGTATGTGTGTCACTTAGATTAATAGCCATTTTCAGCCCTCAGGAAATGTGTATTTTCAGGCTAAATTGAGAGATCTGTGTAGAGTGGTTAAAGCTCAAAGCTCATCTCCCACTAAAACACTCCTCTCTGCTGGAGTGTCTTTGTACTTACTATCTGTGTGTGCTGTCTGCATATTATATGTCTGAATTATAGCCTGTTTCTGTCTGCAGGTGAGGAGATACTGTCCTCCTACATCTCATCACAGGATTTATTAATATTTAACTGTGGCATACTGTATGAGCCGTGATGCTGTTAATTGTGGTGTAACTGGTTATTGTAGCATTACAATGTCTAAAAATAATAATGATAGTAATTTTTATAGCACCCTTCAAAACATAGATACAAATTGCTTCACAACAGCAAGCTAAAAAAACAATCAATAAAATGATAATAAAATAACAGCATTTAAAAAGAACAATAAAGTAAGAATAAACTAAAAGACAAAATACGATGATAAAATAGTAAAACAGTAGAATAGATTATCAGACATAACAGCATGGAATTAATTAAGTAAAAGCACCTTTTTAAAAAGTGCGTTTTTAAAAGAGGTTTAAAAGAGGACACAGATGTGGCTTCCCTGATCTCCTTTGGCAAATCAATCGGGAGGGACAGGGCCCTGATAGCAACGACCCGGTCATCCCTGTTTTTCATTCTAGATCTTGGAATCTCTAACAGGGACCCACCAGAGGATCTCAGGCTGCACTTAGGCTCATGTAGGATTAAACACTCAGTGATATACTCAGGGGCCAGTCCCATCTTAAAATCGATTCTACAATGCACAGGTAGCCTGTGTAATGAAGCTAAAAGTGGGGTTATATGTACTCCTTTGTTAGAATTAGTCAAGACTTTGACAGTGGCTTTTTGAATTAACTGAAGTCTGGAAAGGTTGTGTTTGCTTAAGTATGAGTAGAGTGAGTCTAAATGGGATGTGATGAATGCATGAAAAATAATTTTTAGGTTCTTGGGAGATAAAAAGAATTTGATCTTAGAGATTCCACGGAACTATGTAAAACAAGACTGACCAATTATTTTAACACGCTGATTGAAATTAAGATTAGAGATGATGATGTTAGAAACTGACATGTGTGCTCTGACAGCTCATCGTGTAATAAGTAAGCATGAAGTACAGACATCACTACTGGCACTTGAATATGTGTTTTGGCTCTCGAATATGTTAGAAACGTAAAAACATTTTGATTCTGGTTTAGACAGAATATTGTCAAGATTTCTTGTAAGAGGAGACCCTTTTTGCTTGTCTCAGAAACAGCTTTTAGGTGATAAATGATCTCTTACATGGCACCAGGTTTCATAGATAAGTCGCAGCCTCACTCAAAACAAAACAGCTAAAAGAAATGTAGATGGACAAAAGCCAACTGGGAGGATTATTTCCACCGTGTCTGCATGGCTGAACTGATAGACAAGAAATACCACACAAGGATTCTGCCTCTTCCTTTTGTCACCTGATGTTGTAGTCAGATTTGATGTTAAACTCGGTGTCCATAAAAAAGATGATAAGATGTGTTTTTAGTAGTGTTTTACTGACACACTTCTTGGCAGCTGGCATTAACAAACGTGTGTGTATTAATCAGATTTCATGCCCCATTTGCTTCACACACTGATGTATCTGACACATACTGTAGTTCTGGCCTCTAGCTTTCACAGTTACAAATGACTTGTACCCAATTTTATTATTTAGCTAACAAATTGGCCGCTGTGTTACTTGGCTTCAGTTTGGGGTTTCTGCTTTAGATGAGGGCCTCAATTGTTGCTGCTGCGTCTCAATCCCAGGAAATTGCTGGAAAGGGGGGTTAAAGGTCAGAAGAATACAGTATTCAACTTGTGCAGCTCTGTACATTCTTTACTGTATGAAGGAGCTTACATTATGAACCCCATGCTTTGTCATGTGAAATCAAACAAATCTGTAATCACTAAATTCCTTACTGTTTATATTTCACTATTACCCAAATACAGTATTTTTACTCATCAAATAGGGATTATTTGTCGGCATTTGCTCTGTGCTCTAACCCCAGTTTAAGAGGAATTTGTCTAACGCCTCGCCTATATTTAGACAGATTATTCTGAGAGCTGATTCATGTTGTCCAAATGCCGCAAGAGGTGAGAGATCCGTTCAGCCACCACCAGTCGCCTCCCTTTGATGACTCACAGTCACAAACACACATTATAGTCAAAATCACCTGAGTGAGCGGACAGGTACTTCTGCTTTAAGCATTTTGTTAGAAAAAGGAACTAGTGCAACTCTTTTTGCTTCCCTGAGCTATTACAGCTTTATTAGCTGCGCTGCTTTCAAAAAGAATTCATAGAAAGAAACTGAGAGACAGTTTTATCCAACATAATCCCCACAACATGATGTAGTAACATGATTGGACTTTTTTTTTTAAAGTGGCAGAAGTGTTACCTTTACTCATCTCTCAGCTTGTTTGGCATTGTTTTATGAATGTCTCATTGCTGTGGCGGCTGTATAAGATTATATAAGATAAGATAAACCTTTATTCATCCCACAGTGGTGAAATTCCTATGTGTGTGTTACTAAGTGCACATCACAGTCTAGAGGGGTTTGGGAAGTGTGTTAAGTGCATACTCTCCAGCGTAGTATGTCTGCTCAAATCACTGTGTCCAGCAACAAAGCCTTCTGCTTGGGTAGAAACTAATGGCATCAGGTAGGCTGATAATTAACCAGCATGCTTTAATGAGTTAGCGTTACAGTTTCCTCTATTAGCACCAGCCAGATGTGGTCACTTTGTCTTTAGGCATGTACTGTCTTACGCAAGAATGGCCTTTCACATTCACACGTACACAGTGTAAGCTGCTGTAATAGCCCGCAATATGTGTGTGTGTGTGTGGTGGTGTTTTTGGTTTATTTATCTACAGTCGGTTTAAAATAAATTCATGACTCAAAAAGCCACACAGCATCTTTCAAACTGTGGGTGTAATCAGCCAATAAAAGCACTGAACAAAGTGGTTCCGACTGAAGCTAATTTCTACTTGTTTGACCAAGAGTTATAAAACATTTCATCATGGTCCCAAAGGATGTCCGTCAGTGTTATAGACGCTCATTTATACTGATGCTTAATTTGGTGTTTACTAGTAGACTGAACTGTGAAATCCATTAAACACAGTCTATAGATTGATTAGACCCATTTTTCCAACTTAAAATAAAATGATGTTGTCAGAAATTCTTATCTAGTCAGTGTAGAAAAGAACACTGGCCAAGGTACCTAACCAATGTTTCTCATCAGTGTTTTCTTTTAGAATCAAATGACAAAGATGGTTTGGTGATTGCGTTGCTTTCATGACCAAACAAAGTGAGAAGTCTGCCCTGTTTAGATTACACACTAATACTGAAACAGGACGTGGTTGACACAACAGGCCTGCAGCATTATAATGCCTTTAGCTAATCACTTAATTGTCTGTGGTTAGTATGTGAGAGCACGCTCCTGGTCAGACTCTCGCTGACCCCTCCTCTGTTTGTGATGTGTGTGCATGCGTGGTGTCTGAAGTTGTTTTGGCCTCCCAGATAGCTCCGGGGTTTTTGTCCAGGTCAACTTGTATTCAGTTCTCACCAAGAGGGAGCTGTGAGGCTGACTGAGCATTTTTGCTCTTGACTGGAGCCTCGGATCCTTGCTGACACACATGCATCATGCACTGAGACATATAACCTACATACAGTACCACACACATGTACACGCACATATAGACACGCGTGTGCCCCTGAGCTGTGCTGATGCAGGGAGACAGTGCTGGGTTTTTTCTTTATTTTATTTCTAGGGCTCTGTCTCTGCAGTGTCCTCATTTTCCAGCTGACTGCCAGATCCTGCCTTGGCACCAGAGAGCAAGGTTTTCCTGGAGCTGGACAAGGCCAACTGCTGCACAGCCTCTCTAACACACATTCGGATGTTTCTCACCCCAGACCTCTGTTTGTCCCTTTCCCTATGGCGTCTGATTCTCTTAATCGTAGACCTAATACATAACTCTCACACCTAATATATTCTAACCAGACACTGTATATTCAGATTGAGTCCAGGTTCAGATGAGATGGGTGGCGGTTCATGCCTGGCATTAGAATGAATCTCAAATGTGTCTAGAGTGACCACTTGTGATATTTCACCTCCCAGCGCACATTTGATTTCATCTGTGTCCATGTATGTTCAGTCATGCAGCTAGAGACGACACCTGCAGTGGCTAAACGCATACTGAATAAAACTTTAAAATTCACCAGATGGTCCTTTTTAGTTTGTCAGTGATGTGTTAGAGTTTTAGTGGTAACACTATACTGCAAATATGGACACACGTGGTTTCTGCCCCCACCTCCTCCAAATGTGGCCTGAGTGATCATATCCCAGCATTTTAGCACCTGTATTTAAAACTGTACACTTGTTGATTAATCCTGGAGGCGGTTCAGTGTGAACAGTTTAAGCAGGACCTTCGTCCACCTGAGAGGGTCATGTTGTCATGTGAAGGTGGGAGGGTGATGAAGGTCATTCTGGTGTAAAGTGGGTTAGCAGGTTGGGCGAGGCTTAAGAATAGTTTGCCAAACAGTTGAGTTCAGCGGGCTTGTTCTCTGGAATAGATCCAAGGTCAATATTTACTCAGGGAAACAACAGAGGTTTCAAAGTCCATTCTCAGCTGATGGTTTCACATTTCTCCTGAACAGCATTTGTATTCACCCTTTTCTGTTATAATCACATTGTGCTTATCCCTGGTTTACTATCATGACAGATTTGTGAAATGAGAAGGGAATAACAATAGTTCAGTGGGGGACATCATACTGGGCTGCCGCTCTATGAGCAGATGAACCAGACGGTCGGCATGTAAAGATGGCAGTCACTGCAGCTGCGAATCAGCTGAAGCTAGAGGAAATGGAATCTGTCTGCTCTATGCTGTTGTTTGTAAAAGGATTTGCCATTGCAGTACTGGCCAGAACAATGGGGAGGGAGAGCAATGCAAAGACTAACATGATGTGTCCATCTGCAACTCCCTCAAGCCCCGGCTGGGTTGTTGTGGGATAAGGAGTTTGCATTTGAAGGCTTGGCCCAGCGTGTTTGGCTGTGGATCACAGCGTTAGTGAACAGTGCCCAGGCTGGGTTTCCACTGTGAGTCTCCTCTTTTGTATGCCTTGGTACAACATTGCTACAAACACCCATGTCAAAGACACACATACACTTTGCTGTTGTCATCGCATACCTCCCTGGGTGGTCCGTTACATCCAGACAGAACAGCGGAGACTGTTCTTAAAACCAGCCTGAAGCCATATTCTCATTCAATACTGGAAGGAATGAAATGCTCTTTGTGCTGTGTGATTGGTCATGTTTCCGCACATAGCGCTGCCATGATTGTGTCCACTGTCCATCTGCAGCTTTCACTGACAGTAAACCACAACATCCTGGTCATTTATCACCAGCTGTTATCAGCTCTGTAACACATGCTATGACATCAAGCTGTATCACTGCACGCAGGGAAATAATGGATTTTTTCGTCAGTGATGCACGCGTCTTATCCCGACAGGACCGCGTGGAATCAAACTTGCACTGTGCATGTCTGAAACACTGTGACAGTGATGCTGTACTTTGATGTGTTTCTGCAGTTTCACCCTCTGTTTTGAATCATCTTTTTCTGTCCTGTTTGTTTGGAAGATTAGTGTTTTGTGTGTGGGCAATTGGTGTAGAAAGTGATAAAGAGTGGGAGAAAGAATGAGAGAGATGACAGAGCACCCTGAGGCCATGTTAATAAGGGCTCCCTCTTTCATTCCCTCCCATTCTTTCTTGCTCTCTCCGTGTCTTTGCACTCCTCCCTCCCTTCCCTTGACGATAGCGGGAGCAGCCAGATCATTGCTTCACTCTCTGGCGTTTTCCTCTCTCTTGCCCACCCCTCCCCTGCTTGCTCCCTTCCTCTTGCTCTCTCCAGCTCCTTCCTTTCATGTTTCCTCCCTCCTTCCAGTTTGCTCCAATCCTCCCTCCCTCGATCCCTCTTTGAACCCTCAGGCCGCAGATCAGCCCAGTGCCAGGAGAGAAAAGGAAAGGAGGCGAGAGGGCGGGTGGGTGGGAGGAAGGGAGAAAGGGTGGTGAGGGAGATAGAGGCATGGCCGCTTATGAAGCTGGATGAAGGAGCTCCAGAAACATGCCGGCCCACAGAGATGAGCAGACGGACAAAAAGAGAGTCAGAAGGTGGCTGTCAGACCAAGTAGCATCTCTGCAGCACCAACTGAAATCAACCTCTGTTGCTGCATATGTAGAAAAAAAACTCATCATATGCACACATCCATCTGAGCATATAGTAACAACAAAGGCGCCAGATTACATAACAAAAACGCAGACACGCACTTGTCAATCATGAACTTTTCTCTTCGTCACACCAGCACAGCTAGCCTCATCTACTTATAAATAGTAGCATGCAATTAGCAGTCAAAAGGGGATGTTGGTTTCTGTTGAGTGCCAGTATACACAAACTGCTTTGTTTCCACATTGCTTCACTCACAGTCCTAACAGTCATTATTCTTTCTGTCTGCGTCCAGCTCAGGGGAACAGAAAGTAGTTCTGCTCTTACTCATTCAGTTAACTTTCCTTTGCTAATTGGTGTATGGGTGTTTCATTTGCGTGTGGTAGGCTCTTCTTTTGATCCAGAGAAAGGTCAAGCAAATGTCTCAAATATCACCCTCCTCATCATTTTCGGTCTTCTCTGTCTCTTGTTTCTGACAGTACTGGCATAAAGGATGCTTCAGCTGCGAGGTCTGCAAAATGACTCTAAACATGAAGAATTACAAAGGCTTCGAGAAGAGACCATACTGCAATGCGTAAGTTGTCATCCTCTTGTGCATGTCATTAAACATGTCTCGTGTCTTTATACTCCACTGGTTCAGCCCGGATCCCAAAGACACTGACAGCAGTGTTTAATCTGTCCACAGACGGAAATAGGACTCTCTAAATGTGTGTATTCATGTTGCAACCCAACCAAGGCCCCTCTCTCCCTCCTCTGCTGTTTATCAGCTACTTTTCCAGCTCCCCCCTCAGAGAAAAGGCCTATATGTGGTGTGGGAAAGTGCCTCCCTCCCTCCTCCTCCTCCTCCTCGGTAGGGAAGGGAGGGGGGTATCAACAAAGGAAATTCCTGAAGTTCCTCTAGAGTGACACAGGCGGACACTCTGAAAACTAGCATGTCCACTCACGCTCCAACTCACACACTAAAGACTCATCAGGAATCCATGGAATCTCTCTGCCATTACATGTAATGATTTTCTCCTCTTCTCTGCGTGTGTGTGAGAGTTGGAGGGTGAGTGCATGTTCTGAGAGGGAATGCGGAAAGAAGGCGTTGCTTCATGTTCTGACAAGCTCTTTTGCATTTTTTCTGAACTGCCTTTTTATTGCCAGAGAAATAAATCAACACGTCGTGATCGCATTGTCATTCCCAGCCCCAGTGGAAAATCTATACGCTAACTCGCGTCAGCTGTTTTCTATAGAATTTGGCTTCCTTTATGATTAATACCAGGAAGAAGTCATTTGTGCCAAGTTTGGAGTAAAACAACATGGCGTTTTATTTTTTCTACCCGTTCAACGTGAGAAAAAACTGCCTGTAATTGGGAACATTTTCTTCCCTTGTCCAAATTCTGGACAGACAGAAAGACTTCATGTTTGCTTTGCTACTGATGGGGCCTAAATGTGTTTTCAGACTGAATGCAAAGCAAATGCTTGTCTTGCTGTATCCATCCAAATTTGTCTGCTGGAGTGTTTTTGGTTGTCTGTGTTTATTAGTCACAAGGAGCCATCAAAAATGTCCCTCATCAGAAAGTACAGATGCTTGCATCTAGTGAACAACAAGAGCTGACCAAATATGAGTGATTTGAAAACTCACAGGAACTCCAGTAGTTTCCCTCATTTTCTTCAAATCATTCACCTGTTTCCTGGCTCTATATTTTCATGAAACAAACTCATGATAATTGGACATTTTTCTTAGGTTGAAATGTTTCCAACTCCATGAAAAGTTACAGTTTAACTCAAGGAAATAATACAAACAAAATGCAAATAATTTCCATGTTAACCAAATGTGTTGATCTGTTTCTGGAAGACATCCAGCTCACAGGTGAGCGCATCCATCTGTTCTCACACGCAAGCTCAAAAAATTAGCCAACTGGCCTTTTTTGTTATAGCAGACATTTTGCATTGTCATAGTTAGAAACACGTGTTATTAATAACATTAGGGATGGATCTGTTTAATTTAAAGGTCCCAGTGATTCACAACAGACAATGAGCAAGCTAAATGGAATTGAGCCGTTGTTACTTTTTTATTATTTACGCTTGTGCTTATTCAACTTTTAAAATGTCAGATTGAATACTACACATGCCATACATCCATGGTAGGCCCTCACTGTACCCGACTCAGAATTTTGTCAGTCGAATCAGATTCAGCTGTTGAAGATTCGACTATTTCTTTCTTTGATATCGACTGCCAGTCAATATCAGGCTCAATATGAGTCTTGTCTTTTATCAGTACTCACATTTGAATGCCTTTCTTTGTCATCTGTGAAAACATCAGATTTCCACACAGTCAGAGAAAGTAAAAATGTGTATCCTGCTCATAGTTGAAAATCGCAGCCAGCTCCACGGAGCGTCTCTCCTGCCGGGCTGCTGACAGCGCTGTCAGACGAGGAGTCACAGTGGACGGCAGGAGACGAGGTTGTACTACCATCTGGTTCACAAGTAGTGTAGCCGACAGTCATCACCGGAGCAGAGAGCGTCAGAGCAGACTGGAGTCGCGCTGCCCTCCGTTTCTGTCACCCTTCTTTGCTTCTGTCACAGTTAATTTTGTAGTTTATGGTCATTTTGAGACTCAATTTGTAAAGTTTACAGCCTGCATTACTGTGTACAGTGACACAAAAGTGCATTGATTTGACTGACAAAATGCCACTCAGGGTCTTCTCAACCTATGACTTGAGTCATCAACTTTTTTTTTTTAACTTTTTTTTTTGCGCCTCACTGACATCTCCCTAACTCCCCTGTTTGCTCTTGTCCTTCTGTGAGATCAGGACAACATCTTCATAATTCATTTGAGTACATGGAATTTGGTGACTACAGCAAATTCTCAACATAGCTCCACCCAACCTCAGCGCAAGCAGATGTCTCATCAGCTGTAATAAGTGCAAACACCTCTGTGGAGGCCTAATTATAAGTTTATAGTAGATTATAAAATGTAGTGATTTTAACTCATCATTTAATTTCTCTCGTCATTTAATTAACATAGCAAAGTTAATAATATCTCTCTTAAAATCTGTTTTCCTAAATGTAATGTCTCACCGTGACCCTGTCCCTATCGCCAGGTTTTTGCATTTACATCTCGGTGTTAACAACTTTCAGCAGGTGTCATCCTGCTTTCACCTCTATTTCCACTGACTGAAGTGGCTTCTTCTTTTCCCTTTCCTGCTTCCGATGTTCCCTCCACTCCCCACGCCAGCAGGAGCAGAGCCCTTCAGAGCCTGTTTATTATGCCTCTTTCCGTTTGTTTAAAACAAGCCATGTTCGCGTAAACATCAACAGTGGAAGAGCCTCCTGCTTCAAGAGAGGAATGCAAGCTGCCTCCTCTGTTATTATTCTGTGGGATAACTACTTTATCATTACTCCTCTATATTTGTCCAAAGTAATTGATATAGGCGTTGTTTGTTTTCACTTTATTCCCACCCACCTCTTCACTGAGAATCACTGATTAGATGCTACAGCCACCGGGGGGGATTGTGGGAGATTTAGGAGGGCAGATAAGTGGACAGAAAAAATTTTCATTTCCCCTGGAGACTGTCAGAGCCACTGGTGGGTCGCTGCCTTAATGACTGATGGTCCGAAATGGATTTGAGCATCAATGCAGTGTTATTAAAACTTGTCACAGATGTCTTGATTTAATGAGGTAATGTACAATGCCTGCCAGTTTTCTCCCTTTTAACACAATCTTGAATCATGGTTTGTGGTCATTTGTTGATATGTTGTTAATAAATAAGTGGAGATTAAAACCGGTGTCACAATGTGGCATGACACTGCTGGCTGCTCCCTGCTTTGTGATGTGTGCTGCCTTCTGGATCAGTCTGGGAAAGGGCTTGTTGGAAGCTGACCAGCGGGGAGGCCGAGTCAGTAAAATATCAAATGAACTCTGATACATGAGCTTTATTATATAATGGATTGTGCCAGTCATTGGACAGCAGACATCTCCGCCTGTTATTTTCCAGCTCTCCTTCATCAATCCTTCATCTATCAACTCTACTCTGATGTGTGTGTTTTGATGAGACTTCTGTCCACATTTTACAATTACCCGCTGCTCGGCCATTGAACTTGTTGAGATGGATGATATGTACTGTACATGTAGATGAAATGTTCCTGCTGAATGATGCATTACAACCTTTCCAGGTCTCACAGGGTCAAGCCGGCCACAACACCTCCTGGTTCAACTATGCAAACAGGCCTCTCCTCCTGCACAGTAGGCAGAGTGTGTGTGTGTGTGTGTGTGTGTGTGTGATTACACATGCGTGGCCCCCATCACTCCTCCACCCCGGCAGTACCTCCCTTCCATTTTGATCGCTCCCTCTTTAGCGTTCACGGCGCTAACTGAGTTTGTGCATGTGTCACCCACTCCCGTCTGCGACTTATTACCTTGTTATACAACCTGACAGATAGATGAGTGTTCTTGTGACT
Source organism: Centropyge bicolor (assembly GCA_037975185.1). Lineage (NCBI taxonomy): Eukaryota > Metazoa > Chordata > Actinopteri > Pomacanthidae > Centropyge > Centropyge bicolor. The sequence continues at coordinate 3,193,309 of JBBMOC010000042.1, forward strand.
CACTCATAGCCTCAAACAAGCACGAAAACACAAGCATGGTTGCACACACACAGACGTATATTACAAGATCCCGCAAAGCTTATTCAGTATCTGCAACCTCGTTGTGTGTTTGTATAGCAATTTGCTGACCCTCAAGTGCAAGGACAGTTTCTAAAGACACATTGAGGATGACAGGAACGCTGTTAACAAAGATGCTGGTTGTAAGGGTGTGTGGCTCGAGCACACACCCTCCGCTTCAGACGAGCACGGTTTGTCAGGCACAGTGATGCTCTGTGAAAGGAAGTGTGTTCCACCACAAACCAGACACACCCAACTCCAGAGAAAAATGAGCATATTAGTTTCCTAGCTTTGATCAAGGGACATTCCACAAAATAGACTAAAGGATACTCTTCTGGTAAAATGGCCTCAAGGGGCAGTGGATTTTGCAAAGTCTTGAAACCATTTAGATCTTAATTTATTTATATAAATAAATAAATTTATTTTTGTCAGATGCAACTATATTCTTGAAATGACATTACTGATGAGTGGAAATTGAGAGCATTAGGACATAGCTGTGCTCAGACCTGGAAATAAATTTGTAGGGTCTTGTAGTACAGATCTTAGCCATATAGCTTTGTTACATCCTGACTTCACCTATTAATTTAAGATGTAAGTGTCAGCTGTGGCTTGTATATCAAGAATAACTGTAAATGGCAGAACAGTGTGTCTGCATAGGAAAACATCTTTTTTGCTTCTGTGATTAGATGTCACAACATGAAAAGATTAGCCTCATTTGCATTGTTTGCTTAGCTCGTTCGCAGCCTCCCAGGCCTGAGCTGCACACACAGCAAACCACATCATCTGAATGTAGCCGATAGCTTCAGTTTTAGGACAATGAGCACCAGCAGTCATTAAAGCTGAAGTGTGAGCGTGCACAGACCTCCATGTGTTTTTATGGATGCAAGCCGGGATCAAGTGCTTGTTGTACATCACAGAGCTGGAAATACCAACTTCAATCAACTTCGGCTCTCGTTCAGATCCATTCATGTTCCGCTTCCTACTCTTTAAAATGATTCTTGGGGTTTCTTTAAAGTGGCTCATATATCTTTTTTTAATAGTACTTTATGTAAAATACACCAACCACAATCCTTTTGTTGAAGTTTTTTTACGTCCCATAATCACATCAGGACGAATGCACATTCAGTTTGTTTACCATGTTGTCAAGGAAACGGTAGACATATTGCCTAAATGGGTTACCCAGAGGCACGGATAGCGGTTGAAGATTTTTGAGGTCACCCGGCACCCTGAGGCAGGCTGGGAACTGCAGTCCATATGAGCAGTTAGATAAGCTGTGAGGGCTCTTCCTCTCCTGCTGGATTTAAGCCTTGTCTTTTTGCTGCCTTAAGGACCACACTGAACTGGCAGGCACCATTAATTATGGACCTGAAGACTACTTGTGCACAGAAGCCTCCAGTGTATAAAAACATTGACTTATGCGTCGCACGCACAAACCATTGACAGCAGTTTAGGCAATCAATAAGTGAGCATGCGATGAAAGGCTTTTGGAATGATGCTCGGTGTGCTGCATGCGTGCATGTCTGCGTGCAAGTTGCGTGTTTATGCTTACTTGTGTATATTTATGTTTGTTATATTTGTTTCATGCAGAGAATTTTCTCCTGAGCAGTGAGAGGTTGGGTGGTTATGGGTCTGCGGCTGTCAAGAAAATTCCCAGAATCCATTCAGAAAAGAGACTCGCCTTCACGCTCTGCTGAAGGGGGGGGCTGCCCATGACATCATTCTCACTCACCCACTGTCTCTTTGACCCTTTTGCTGTGTCTTTTGTGAGCTGTTCCTCTTCCTGTTATTCCCCATAGGACTTTGCCTCTGTGTGTGTGTGTGGATGCAAATGTGCATAAGTGTGTGTGTGAGCCTGTGTTTTGTATGCTTGGAAAGCTTTTTCCACACCTGCTATGGCTTGCCTCCAAAACTTTGCAACCTTGAGGCTCTCATCCCCCCCAACACAGCCCCTGCCTGCACTTCCTCTTTTTCAGACTACCTTGGCTCCCACTGACTGAGCATTGTGTGTTACACTGACATGCTTTTTGTCTACAGGGGCTCCTAACTCAACCTCAGGGCCACCTTGAATAACAAATGCCCTCACTGTGGGGCCACAGACTGCACACTGCTTGAGTTATGCTGTTTTTTCTCTTAGAGTCTAGGCTTGAGCGCCACAGTGGGAGTCTGAGTAAAAGCTGGCATCTGCCTGTGTGTGTTTACTGTGCACTGATGTTCATTGCTGTTTTGTGTGTTTATTTTACAGACACTACCCCAAGACAAACTTCACCTGTGTGGCTGACACTCCAGAGAACCTCCGCCTCAAACAGCAGAGCAAGATGCAGAGCCAGGTAACTCTTTGTGCTGCTCATAGGATTCATGGCTAAACTGAGCTCCAGCAATGAAATACACAGATACAGTTTGTTCACATTTTGGCATTGTTCCACAAAGCAGGCAATAAAAAGATTAAGAAAGATAAAAAAAGAGCATTTCGACCTGAGTTAACCTGAAAAATTGATTTGGGAGTAAATGCTTTCACAAAGCCAACGTAATCAGTCATAATTTAGACCTAGTTTGAACTTTGGAGATAACTGCATGCTCACAGCTTTAAGACAGACCTGAGAAGTCAAGCATGAAATTGATTCACAATGGACTTGAAGAGAGGGCTAAGAGCTCCACGGTCATATAATAGCATGATAAATAGAATGTTATGGGGACCAAAAAAAAGAGGCAAAAGTTATTGCTAAGAAGAAAAGAAAACTTGGCTGGCCTGCTACAGGTTGGTAGCCAGCCTCAGAGATGAGCGATCCTAATACAAGGATGTTTGTTCAGTTACTGAGGCTCTGAATCCCAGTCCAGTGAGGAAGAAGAGGCAGCTTCCCCTCTTATCCTTTTCAGCCTTTTCAGTGTGGAATGCAACAGAAATACACAGGAATACTAGCATCCCTTAAATTATATTATACAGTAAGTGCAGATTGGATCTATTAAATAGGGCATTGCTTAAATCTGTTTTGCAACACTTTCCATTTCCTTTTTAAAAAATGTTTGTTATGTAAGAAAGCATTGCAGTATAAATGTCCTTTTAATGGTAGTTATACACCCAGTTACCTTTGGTTAAATGATCTGGCCGACATTTAACGAAAGCACTGCCTTTAACTTGAGTATTGTATCCTGTGTATAATCCTGTCTAAGCTTGAGTTTTAGCTTAGTCTGGCAGGTTAGTCTGGAAGAACAGTATGTTTTCTATTGTCACTAAGCTTGACCACAATTAAAACCATTTGTGGAAATTTCCTGACAATCGCAGCTGCAGGTCCTTGTACCCCTGTGGAACGTGTGTAGATGAAGTTTCAGCAGAAGTAGGTAACGTGGTGTTGGTCCTCCATGGTTGAATTTAAGGTGGGGTTTGCTTTTTGACACATCCACACATCTGTGGTAGGACTCACCCAAAATAAGCCACCATAATACTCTTACCTTGTGGAACAGCCCTTCTTGTTTCACACTGCTGCTCCCAGGAGTGTTAATATGTCTGCCTGTCATTTGCATGCTTTTTTGTCATGGTTGCAAACTGGATTATAGCCTAATAAATTTTGAGCTGCTTATACCATACCATGTTTACTGTGGCTCGGTACTGAAGCACTATCTTTTTTTCCTCTGCATCTTTGTTGCTGTACATATTTTTTCTCGGGGCCACCAAAGTGTACTGATCATAGAGCCTCTTTCTTCAGATAGTGCCCAGTCTGATTTGTAGCCACAGGAAACACTACTGTGGCTGGTCCTGTAGAAGCTAAAATAACAAAGACCCAAATATATTCTCGGATAAAAAAAAACTCATCAGACCAAAATATCCATCTGAACTGGGTCATGTGTTATTGCCTTAATAAAGATGGCTCTGATAGAGAGTCACAGAGATTTGTACTTGCCAGCAATGTTTCCTCACACAGGCTGTCTGTACTTTAAAAAAGCATAACAAATCACAGATAACATCGGTATAAAATGTTGTTATTTATGCTGGCAAACTAATGGCAGACTGTTAACCTTGAAGGCTGTCATGTGAGGTTTCACTTCTCTTATTCATGCCTGGTGTCTGGGGCATGTTCCTTAGTATTCTAGGAAGTTGTCTATCAAGTGATCACTAAAGTTATACAGAAAAACTCATGACGCATTTAATTCAAAAAATGCTAGTTTTAGCACAATTTACGAGAAAAGCCACTTCACATTCTGTCATTTTGAGTCTCATTAATCACAAAGCTCCTGGTGGGACTGATATATTACTATGGACAAAGCTGAAGGAGAGGCTTGTTTTCTCAGCATGCAGCAGAGGAGAGTGTCCGGGGACGAGGCAGGGCTTATCAAACAGTGTCAAGTCTTATCTGAGTGTCCGTGTCAAACGCCACAGATGAGACCAGGGTGTGTGTGTATGTGAGAAAGGGTTTTGTGGAGTATTGGGGTGGGGGTGGTGGTCATATGAGGAGGGGGATAACACAGGGATTGAGGGACAGATGGTGTTTTTCTACATGGATTGTATATCCTAACAGCCCCACAAACAACCAAGCATTAACCAAGAGACAGTGGTTTTATCACAGCCATGAGCCTGAGAATGAGATTATTACACTAAAAATGTTTGTGTGTGAGGGTGAAGGATTTGTGCAATCACGATAAAAGATGAGCGTCGCCCTTTGTGACACTTTCTTTCGCTTCTCCATGGCAGATGTCTCATATCAGCGGTCACAATGAACAGGAAACTATGATAACACTTTAAAAATACCCCAAGCATTTAATGGAAGTGGATTGTTCTAAAATAATCTATGATCAGAAGTTCCCTTCAAAAAGAGGACGCAGTTTTAAGTGAAGTCCTCTCTTGGTAAAGAAGAAACATTTGATGATTGTGTTGCAAGTTAACCTCTTAAAGAAAAGGTCATTTCTTCTTCTTCTTCTTCTTTACTTCCGGTTGAACAACATATTTGAGCTTCAGGTGGTATTTTACAGTACAGTTCTATTTTTTTTACATTTCGCAAATAAATAAATTTTAAATAATGCTTTAAAATACTGCTCACACTTCTGTATATGTGGTTAGTGTAGATATGTTTAGATGTTATGAAATAAGCCCTTTGCACTATGATGCGTGTATCTGTATTATCTGTATTATGCCCTTTGACACTGGACATAAACCCAATAGCACCATTAACATTTGCATTTTGTCTTCAATGCGAAAGGTTACAATCGACATTCATTCCCAGGTCTGTGCAGCCATCATGGGTATTTATCAGCAGTGATGGAAACATGACACCCAGGTGGACACGCTTATTTTGACCCCTTTCCACTCGCGATGCTGTGATATGTGTTTAACATTTATTTATTGTTTTTACACTCAGCGTTGTTCTGGCGGCATTGAGTTTGAAAGAGAAACTGAAGTAAAACATGTAGTAAAGTTCACTGGGCTCCACGTTTCCTTCATGTTCTTAACGTTGAACATGACACGCCAGAAAAAACAGAAAGGCAAATTCATCTACTAGCAAAGGAGTCAAACGCCCATTTTTAATAAACAGTTAAAAAACAGCATATACTCACTAATGTTTATCTAAAATGGTATTATTGCTCTGTGAGAGCATTTGTGGCGGCGTGAGTAAGTTGAAGGTGTTTGTGAAGAACCGTGGCCATCTAACCCCTCACCGCCATCGCCGCTGCGTTGCTACGGGAACCCTATTGCTATGGTAGCAGGGTAGAGGTTTGTCACACCTCATTACAAGACTTTGCAGGGGGAAACAGAAAGAAACAAGACAGAGAGGGAGAGAGAAATAAAGAAACAGGAGAGAGTGAATTGGGGAGGAGGACAGGAGGAGAGCAATGAGGCGCACATGAGCGAGGGAAAAAAATGAAGAGACAGGAAGGCACCGACACACAGAGAGAGAGGGAGGAGTGCAGGGTGAAAGAGGAAGAGATAAAAGTAAAATCCCCAGAGGAAGGAAAGCTAGAGGAATGCAAATAGAAGCAGAGAGAGAGATTATAATGAAGAAGAGCTCCAGCTCTATGGGACCACTCTTGTCTGTTGTGGCAGTAAAATATGAATGAATGAAAAAGGAGCAGAGCGAGAGAGAGAGAAGGGAGTGTGGGTGGGGAAAGAAAGCAGAAGCATGATTGGAGGAGAAGAAGCTGTTGCACAGACCCAAAAAGACAAAGGAGATGGACTGAGAAATAAAAATAGGGGGAGGATCATCCAGAGCGAGAGTGAAGGACAAAGATGGGTCGAGGCCACATTAATCTTCATGACTTATCTTTGAGCGCAGGCTTGAGAGCCGTGTATTATTTCCCGTTGACTGAGGATCAGCCCTGGTTTTCACCCAGTTTCTCTGTGGACGTGACGCCAGGGGTGACAGCAGATACGGACGTATCACACTGCATCACACCGACGCATCATGCAATATGTGTGAATCATAGCCGCGTCATGTCATCACGAGGCGTCGGGAGATGAGAGAAGGATTGGTCAGCAGTCTGTGTGCCGGTGTCAGACATTGTGTGGATGTCGGGGAGAGCAAGGAGGGATGGAGCTTTTTTTTTTTTTTTTCCTGATAGAGCAGGAAATAGGTGCAGTCACCATGGAGGCAGGAATAAGGGTGGCGGTCAGAGGTGGAATGAAGTGATTTGTCATTGTTGAAAAGTCGTAGCACGTGCCGAGCAGATCAGATGGGTAGGAGCCAGAATGTGTAGCTGTTTCTTCAATTTGAAAGTAAACCATGTACCTGACTTCCTGTTTCAGGTTTGAAAAGTGGTGTAAGCGGTTGTGGGTTTGAATACTTGAGATCAGCCACAGGGCAGATGTGAGGGAGAGCACCACGCATTGAGATTTCTGATACTCATCTGACGCTGCATGGGCTGGACATTTCCTCCTCTGCCCTTAGGGTCAGGACAGGGTGGGAAGGCTGGAAAAACACGCACACACACACACACACACACACACACACACATACACACAGACTTTGTTTGTCAAGCACTACCTCTCATTATGACCATGTATGGTTGCTACCAAGTCCTCTTAAGGCCTTCCCTCCCCTGCAAACAGGAAGTGAACGTCACCACAAAAGACTAAGCAATATATGTCGTGCCAACAGTATATTGCTGGCGCCACAGTTTGCTTGCACTCACACACACACACACACACACAATGCTAATGCTCACTTCAGTCATTGTTTAAAACATTTGGTTTGCTAAGTAGGTTTGTAGGTAATTTGACTAATTCAATAAAATAAAAAGGTGATAAAATATCTGTAGTAGCTCGTGTGTAATGTCATGACAATATGGTCTTAACTTTTATGGCAGCCCTCAGTCAAGAAAAGAGAAAAACGCTCTTAGAGGTGATGTTTCAGCATTTTTATGTTAAGTGATATAACGGTGTGAAGCTGTAATGAAATCCGTTTTCCTCTTGTTGTAAAAATATTTTATGAGGCCAAAAAACAGCTTTTTATTAGGCCAAATTAGAGCTCAGGACCATTTGCAAAGCCAAGTACTTTTAAGGTGGACACTGATACTATAACTGAGGAGTGTTGCATTGTTCCTTAAATTTAAATATTGCATTAAATAATGCATTTCAAACAAGCAGAAAAATATCAAGACACATGAGTTTTCTTTTGTGATTATTTCCCCCTTTAATCTGTGTATGTTGAAAGAATCTAGGTCAGCGCATCTATAAATAATCATTTGCGCAGCATTTGTTGGATTTTCCTTGTTGACTCACACAAAAATGCATTTCAAACTGTTCTTCTGGCTGCGGAGTTCATCTCTGCCAAAATGTGGCATGTATTATTTTGCCTTGTATATTTTAACCTTCTTTTTGTTTCTAACGTGACTGTGCTTGTCCCGCAGGTTCTCTACAGGGAGGATTTTGAGAAGAATAAAGGGAAAGGTTTCAGCGTGGTCGCAGACACGCCAGAGTTGCAGAGAATTAAGAAAACGCAGGAACAAATCAGCAATGTAAGTGTCAGCAACACACTCATAACAGAAGAGTGCTAAATATAAATCTAATGTTGTGTAGATGACTATAATCTCTTTGCCAATATTGATCTGAGGAGTCTTTTCCTTCCTTGAGTGACTCTGATGTAACAGCTTCAAGCTAGCTTTTAAGCAGGTTATCTTGATGTGGTGTGTTTAGCTTTGCATAATACTTACATCAGCTCTGTTATAAAATTAACCAGTGGAAACCGAAACACCTCTGATCGTTTCCTTTAATTCACTTCCTGAGACTGACTTCTTCATCTCAGGCCTCAGAGAGCTCCGCCAGATCAAGATCTCAAGGTTTATAATATTTTGCATGTTGTTGTTTTTTTAATTATCTCTCATCCTCCCACTTAGTCACTGACATCAGTAAATGTCAGGCTTCCTCCGCTCACTCCGCTCCTCATTTATAGTAATGGAAGTCTCTTCAAATGGCTCTCCACATGGACCCTTCCCCTCCTCACTCCCTCAGCTCCCGTTATTGATTTGCCATTTCTCTGTAAATACAGAGCAGCGATGTAGAAATGCATGCAGTGTTTACCTTGTGTTCCTGGACTGCTTAAGTCTGCTGTAATGGCCTTTTTATGTGAAACACAGTGGCACACAAAAACATACGTCATCACACATAACCAGCTCGGCACTGGCCTTCCTAATGGCATAATTAGTGTGGAGGGTGACGGGTAATTACTGCTTTCATGTGGTGAAAGATCTCCAGTGTCTGAGATCAAGGAAGACAGAGAAAGATACACATATGTTACATGTATTCAGGGGTGTGACACAGACGCCACATCAAGGTTCCTGCATTATGGCCGGATGAATTTGGGAGCATCATGAAGTGTTTTCAGTCAGGACTGATAAACGAGACATCTGCTTGCAATCAAAAGGGAACCACCCCAGATAAATGCTCCATCTCTGCCTCTTTTTGCTCTCCTCCCTGGACATTAAGTAACGAACCAGTTCACTCGGTGCCCTCTCCAGAATGTCAGCAATGTGAAGCCTTTCCCTCACTTCTACTCGTCTAGACTCGTCCTGTCTGTCATTCTTGTTCTGTCCTTTCGCTTTGTCATGACTTTTCACTCTTGGCCGACTCTTTTCACTTTCCTGTCACCTTCCTCTTGTCAAGCAGCAACGATTGAAGAAGCGGTAAGGAGGTTTAGTTCAACAGCAGCAGCCTGGGCCGCTTCCTGTAAATACGCACACACACACACACACACGCCATCTGTTAAACCTGCTCCTTCCAAACAAACCCAAATAATCTCCTTTACACACTCTCACTTAGCATATTGCACTTGAGAACAGTCACTGTGTTCTCTCAGTCACTCGCCTCACTGTCATTGCACAAACACTCCGTCATCCCAGCCAGTCTGTGAACACACTCCTCGCTAACGCCGCCGGCACAGTGGGCTCTTTGAGCGCGGCTGTAAGCAGGGACAGAACCGGGGTTGTAAATCTTGACCCAGGCACTGTGAGTCAGTCTGTTATCAGCCTGGTAATAAGGGGGGGGCGGGTTATTTAGTGCACTCATAGAGCAGTCACTCGTTTCCGTTCCATCAGTGTGGCCCTGTTTCATGTGGTGAATGTTGCCTCTGTCATACAGGCAACTGGGCACAAACTCTTTCTACCTGAAATTGAGGTGCAGGTGTTTGATTAAAGTTGCATTTTGCTGTGTCTTTCTTAGTCATGCGACTTCCCCCCTCCTCCTCTTCCTCTGTGTTTCCCCTTAAATCTAGCTGGCTCATTCTCACCCCAAGTGTTCGAGCCTCTAATTAGTTCCCCCTTTTTACTTCACCTGTTCATCCTGATGTGTCAGCCAGGGTTGCTATGCAACTCTGAGCTCACACTACTTCCTGCTGCTGACATGTCATTTCCTCTCAGCGTCAAAGCTGCTTCCCGAGGCTTTGCTGCACGTAGTGCGCCCCACCTATCGCCTCAAACACTGCTGGAGAGCTAGGGGGAGACCTCTGGTGGATAAAAAATGAACTGCACACACACTGCAATCCACAGCTTCCTGGAAAGATTGCACCTGTAGATTTGAAGCTCTTACCTGCAGGTGCATTCACTCTCCATCTTTATCTGTGACCTTACACCTTTCTTGTGATTGTCTCTTGCAGATTAGGTACCACGAGGAGTTTGAGAAGAGGAAGACAGGAGGAGAGGCCCCACATCATCAGCCATGCAACCCCAGCCCAGGTATTCCTTCTAATAATAAAAATAATAATAATCTATACTTTATTGATCCCCTTGGGGAAATTCCTTCTCTGCATTTCATTCATAGTTAACCTTTTTAACTGTACATACTAGGAGCAGTGGGCTGCCACAGTGCAGTGCCCGGGGAAACACACACTTGGCAATTTAAATCATAAAAAGTATTAAGTTATTTAATTAACTTAAGCATATATAATTTTACTGAGCATATAGAGGCAGCAGCCATCGTAAAAGTCGTAGAAAAATAGAACAGCCTGGTATAGAGAAAGCACCCTGAAATTTCACAAATGTTCTTATAACATCAAAGGATCAGTTCACCATAATAAAGAATCCAAATACAGCCATCTATCTAAATATATCTATATGGCTAAATATCACTCCTTTTTGTGATATGAACTTTAACCCTTCATTTCCTGATAATTATATTAGCATTTCTGGTTCTCTAAATGGAGAACATTATGTATCCAGATTTTAATTACGTTTCTTGCCTTGTCTGTGCTTGACTGCCACACGCTGCATGAGCTCACCAGGCTGGGTGTTGCCTCGTCACATCACTCACTCAGATCTTGGTTGTAACTTGTCCTCCATTCACCTATATATAGTTGCATTGCTGCAGTAATGGTTGCATTTTAAAATCCTGAAAGTAATTCTAAGAATGCCTAATCTGACATTATCCATGGCCAAACATTTTAGTTTAATCATTATTCAAGTCAAAAGGTTGTTTCCTGAGGCTTAAAATGAAAAACTGAAGTTTGAACATGACGTCTGAAAGTGAACTGAAGCTTTAGGAGTTTCTGTTTCTATTTGACATGCCTGATTTAGACTTACACACAGAATGGCATTGTTCAGTTGGTTGTGTAACAGGGAAATCAATCAGCCACTGGATGCGTGTCTTGGCTTGCCGTGTCTTTGAATTCTTCACTCCGGAATAGTTCATGCAAGACAGGAAACACACCCAGCATTAACATACATCTACTATATGAATGGAAATCTTCTCCCAACACAATTGAATGTAGATTACAGTCTTAGAGCTTGCTGCTAAATCCCAACATATCAACCAGTCAGTCAGGTATCTGTAACAAGAGCAACAACAGGAAATATATTTCCAGCTCATTCATTTACCTTCCTCTTCTCTTCCTGGTTCACCAGCAGCTTACCAGCAGCCCGCAGCCTCTCAGAACTTCCACTATGAGCCCACTCCTGAACCAGTGCGCCAGGCGGCCGCCGCCCCTCCTCCCAGTGCTGGGGTAGGTCCTCCATTGTCCACCTCAGTTCTCATGTTCACATCATAATTTATATTTATAAGTAGAGCTGTAACGTTGAAACTGATGGAAGTACTTCTTGTTGTCCACAGAAGCGGTACAGGGCAGTGTATGACTACTCTGCCGCCGATGAGGACGAGGTGTCCTTCGTGGACGGGGACGTGATCGTAGACGTGCAGCAGATCGACGAGGGCTGGATGTACGGCCGCGTGGAGCGCACCGGCCAGCAGGGCATGCTGCCCGCCAACTACGTGGAGGCCATCTGAGTGAGAGGGAAAGGAAAAAGAGGGAGAGAAAAAGGAGGAGGCGGAAGTAGAGAAAGGGAGGGAAAGAAGGAAAGGAAAAGCCCAGTGCCATCTCATCTTAATGCCGCTTTCTCTTGATTTTACTCTTGTTCCTTAACCTGTCCTGTGAGACCCTGATAACCCCCCTTTTCTGCATCCCTGCTCTGCTCTCAGCTCCACCACAGACACCCTCTACCTATCTGTCTGTCTGTCTTTCTCTGTCTGTCTGTCTGTCTGCCTGCCTCTCTGTCAGTGCTGATGTCTGTCTCTGTTTGGATGTCCGTCATCCTCTTTATCTTTCCCCAATCCCGGCTCCACTCTCGTACCGTCACAGGTGGAAATCAAAAGTCTTAAAAAGATAAACTCACGGTTCATCGCAGTATGTCAGGGGGTCACGCCGTGTCACACAGCTCCATCCTAGCTATAGCACTTAACAATCCTGACACAACGTCATGCAAAAACAAAGAAGACAAAAAAAGTTTCAAAACACGCCCTTTTCCCCCCACGAGTCAGTGAACACAGCTGCAGACACTATTCTGTGGAGAAAAGAAGTTTGAAGTGTGGGTGGGTGTGGCATCTTCATAGGCCTGTTTGTTTTTTTCTTTTTTCAATTCTGCAGCGTGATCTTGGCCCGACTGGAAACACAGTGTAGAATCTCAGTCTTAGAAGTAAGCTTGAATATTTTTGACTTGTGTACATTCCGTTGACCTCTAACCCTGTTGCTGTTGCACCAGTTAGCCAGTTATCAGTCTTAACAGAGAGGTTTTTAATACGTTTATAAATGTAGGCACACATGTGGCCATTGTGTGCTGAGGAAGGCAGCCTGGTGTTCGGCACTGCATCGCGGGTATCGTGGTGAAACTGGAATCGTAGCCTAACTGAAGAGCACCTCCTGTTGTTGTCTTTCTCAGGCGTGTCGGATGCAGGAGGGATCAGGGACAAGTTAGGGGACATTATCAGTCCACCTCAGTTTGTGTGGATGTACAATATTCTGTATACACCCTTATTCCTGCTTTTTGCAGCCTGAATGCCTTCAGTCCTGAGAGAATCACAAAGTTATCAAGGTTAAACTGTTTGGAGAAAGGAGATGGGAACAGGTCAAGTCCTTCCCCCTTTGGCTAAATCGCCATCAAAGAAACCACATTGATAAAAGAGAAGGCCAAGCACAAATCTATATTGTGAGTCTTTCTTATTTTAAATTTATTCCACTGTTTTTGTGAGTGAACATTCCAGTCTTTTTTTTTTTTTTCCATTTGATGTGAGAGAAGTCGTCGAATCCTTGGCTGTGGTAAATGTTGTCGTTTTTCTCATTGCTGTTCTTCTTTTGCCTTTCTCATTATTGTAAGATGCTTATTTTCAAAAACATAAAAAAGTGAAGTGTATTGAATAAATAAACCAGCAACTCAATTTATGAACCAAGGCAGAAGAGTTTGTGGAGACTTGTGCAGTCGCGGGATTGATCTGAAACCAGAAACAGATCTGGAGCTTCAAGGAAAGTAATGTCACTAAATGGCATTTGAAATACAGATGAAAGAAAAGGGTTTTTTTTCTGGCAGGCGAATCCCAAACTATTTTTGATATTGAATGCTGAATCAACTAAAATTTACCAGCATTTGGTTGGTGGTTCAGACGTTGGGTTCATAAACACAAACTGAAGCATTTAAGTTGCTGGCTATTACACAGAAATGCTGTATAATTCCTTCCCTCAACATACTGTATTTCTGTGAGGACCTTATTACATTTTAAACATGATATCTGACCATTTCTCAGTGGTGTATATAATCTCATTGGCCCCTGACCAGAATCACATCTTCCCCTTTTCTTGCTGTTTCATTCTCCTGTGATGCACTGTGACTGTCACCAGGTGAGCGATCAGGGCGGTGTGTTTTTAGGTGGGGTTCGTTCGGGAGGGGGGGCCGAAAAATGTTCAGCTTTATTAAAAGAAACAAGGCTCTCACTATGTAGCTAGATGACATTGTACAATTGTATATGTATCATAAAGGTAAGTTAGGGAAAATGTTTTTACAGGTCATGGTGCTCTGGGAAGTGACTTGCCTGCAGATAAAAGTGGTTCATATTTTTTTGTGAATGTGGCCGAGGGGAAGTATTGTGATTTTAAAAAAAAGATCAATCCAGTTTGGTGGAAGTTGGTGTTGAACTTTCTGATATGAGGAATGGTTACAGTGCTGTTGAACATGATCCGTCGATCAGATTAAATACGCCTCAGACTGGTTGTCAGGTTGCCAAACAAAATGAACACACTGTATGTTTGCCTGTATTTTGCATTAACCTCAACTTGACAACAGGACAAGTTTATTTGCAAAACAGATGCTCGATCGGAAAGCTGTTTTAGAGCTCACGGTTGCGTTTCTCTTGGGGTAAACTGAAGAGTCGATGGTTTGGCTTGAAGTGGAGCGAGTGTTGTTCCTGGCTTATGGTGATGTTTGCTCACATTTAATTTCAAAACGAAGCTACTCACACTGGTAGCCTCCTGCGGATTAGAGCCAATCTAAACTTTCTCTTTTCGTCTCGAGGGCGTTGATTTTGCCAGTTGGCGTTCGGGGTGAAATGAAAAAAAGTGGCCAAAGACAGCCAGTGTTGTGTAAGTGTGGCTCAGGATGGATTTGTTGAGGGCAAAGTCAAAATTTGAGCGTGTGGTGATGTAAGTGTGCGACGCTCGGGGGGCGACAGAGGGCAGCGATCCCGTGCTCTCGCTCTCCCAGGCTGTGAGGCAGGGCAAGTTGTTTGTCTGACCTGGATATTAGTCAGGAGTTAACCTCTTTGCGCCAAATGCCGCTCTTCTGCTCTGGCATCACTCATCTACTGAACCGTAACATCATATCATAACCCTGTTTCCATTCAGTTTCTGTCTAGTATCCTGTCCACCAGTCTGCTGAGACCCCTCTTTCCTTCAGCCTTCATTGTAGGCTCCTGCGCTTCTGATGAATCATTCCCTGCTTCTATGATACTGGTTATATACTGTAGACTTTGCAGAGTGAAATCATGTAATCCACAATCTGGTTTAGCATTCAGACCGGTTTTGTGCATTCCATCTTAAATCGTTTTGTTTTTGATATAATTTTGTTATTTTTTAAATAAAAAAAAGAATAAAGATACCATATGCATATTGACATACACGTGTATTCAACTCATTCTGAATACATACTCAGAATTAAGGACCTGATATCATCTCCTGTTGCCCTGTTACAGCACTTCAAATTGTACTTATGATTCTGCAGATTCAATAAAATGTCATTTTTTCTCAGACTGTGGTTTGTGCTTTTGTCTTAATGAACAGTGGGACACTCTCTGTGCATGTTGTGTTTACCTTCAAGTTCCTGTCATGAGCAGTCTGTGGCAGCTGCAGTGCACTCAGAGATCCATGAAACAAATACATCTGTGCTAAATTAATAGTTCAACTGTTAATGCCTAAATGGTTCTGATCAAACATTTACACACCCTTGAATGTGCCTTGATAATACACACAAGTTGACACAGGTTTAAATGGCTTTTAAGAGTACATTTCCACTCTGGGACTTTTTTGATTGTCATTAGTGTCAGTAAGTTTCTTTACTACATTAATGCACCAATGCCACATAACAGCCTGCTTACAATATGTCAAATAGGACTTAGACCTGCCTCCAAACTTCTGGAACAAAGTCATTTTGGAGATGAGACTAAAACTAAACTTCACGGTCACAAATATAAACCATCCCTACTGTGAAGCACATGGATCTCTGATGTTTTCGTGGCTGCATGAGCTACAATGGCAAAGGACTTTCAATCAAAATTGATGCAAGATGAATGCAGCATGTTATCAGAAAATATTGGAGAACAATCTGCATTCATCAGCCAGACTTTCACACATGACAATGATCTAAAACACAAGTCAGTCTCTTGACCTCAATATCACTGAGCCTCTCATCCATCGTGCAGTTCATGCAAGACAAGCAAAGAATTTACAGAATGAATGAGCAGCTTTACCATGAGAGGAAAATTAAGAGCCACATCCACAACTGTGCAGAACACCGCAGGCAGACATTGGTGCAAAGTATGCAAACTTTTGACTGAGGACCATTTCAGTATTTTCTTTATTGATTTCATTGATGTTTGTATTATGTGGTTCTATTTGAATCCTATTAAAAATAATTTAGCTGATCACTCATGTTTTCTTTTAATATTACAATATTTTCTTAAATAATAATTACACAGCTTTGGCCAGGGTATGTAAATTTAAGAGGAAAAAATATAGGCTTTTTTTCTGGTTCTTTTTTTTTTTTTTTTTTTTTTACATTTTACCCTGAGTTTAGTCTGTCAGGTAATATTTGTTTTTCCTGTTCCAGTATCCCCCTTTATTTATTGTTCGAGCTTCATTAGATCAGAGTGCCTTAAAACCATAGCTTAAAACACATGTTCACCATCCCCCCTTTCAATTTCCGGTGCTCACTTCCTGTTCTGGAGCAGATGGGGGAGGGGCCGAGCTCACTCCTCCGAACGTTTCCGATCTTTGCCGATCTCGTGCACCGGCGCTGGAGTCGCTGTGTGTTTTTTTCAGCTGCGCGTCCTTCTCGTCGTCTCCACCGTCCATCTCAGTGTTTCCATCATGGTGGACATTTTGATGTTGATGTTTTTCGCCATCGTGGGCCTCGTCTTTCTCTCCTACATCATCTACCTGCTGTGATGCTTCTGCTCAGACACAGGATGCGAGTTTTCCTCCTGCTGCATCTCTGCTTTCCATCATGGACAAAGGTATGGCAGCTTTTTATTGCAAAGAATATGACGTTAAAAATGTGATATTTTAGATGCATTGTTAGGTTTAAATGTTACACGAGAACATTAGAAAACTGTATAGTGGATTTTAGTGAGAAAGGCCTGTGCATATGATAGTTTTCAGCCCATAATATTATGGGAAATTATCACATCAATGCACATGAATGAGCTGATGAGAGATGATTTTACCCCTCAATGATGAACTGTGCGTGTCTGAATCCAGCTGTCATGTGTTTCAGGAGCAAGAGTCTGGCCACGATGCTTTCCCTTCGGAGCTGTCATGTGGGATGTGAAGACGGGAAAAACAAGCGGAGGAGAATGGACGCCAAACTCTTATTCTGTCTCCCACTTGCACTCTGTCATCACCCTCCAGCCCCACCCTCCGTCACCGGACCAGGACCCTCCAACAAAACGTCACTCGAGACAAGAGCTCCCACTTATTTACTCCCAGTGTTTTCTCTCTGCTCCTCCGGGTTGTGCATGTCCATGTGTCTCTAATAAACCTGTGCTTATGGATGCAGGATGGTTTTGCAGGGTCGAGTGTGATACAGGTGAATTTGCCTTTTTAAAAACACTGTGAGGGAGAAGTTGTATCATCCATGTGGTGTGACGAACCCTTCTCTATGTTTTACTTTGTTTTTTCATCTAACAGCACATCCTGTTAGCAGAGATTTTTTGGCCTTGACGTCAGTGTTTGATATTTTATTCACGTGTTGCCAATATGTTCTCGATGCAATCAATGTTCCCCCATCAGGTGGAAGGGGAACGTGTCAGTTCAGTATCTCAGTATTCTGTTGTGTTTCTCATGCATGAGGAGCAATGGTGTCCTTTCACAAATATATCTACTGTATGTGCTTCTCAGTTTTTCCACCGAACCTCATATAAAGCTTCTGTTATATATATGAATATTAAGTTTACTGATGCGCTGATGATGGACTGAAGTTAATGACAGTATTTCACATGATATGTTGAATAAAGATGATTTCAGTAAACCCAGGTGTTTCCTCTTCACTTCAACACACAAGTCAGTATCTTATTTTGAAATGACAATAACAACCTAACATCATTTATTTTGGCACAGAAAACAGAACAGCATTACTCACCATTCATCCTATGAGTCCTAAAGTAATCTGTTACTAAATACAAATATATTATTTTGTATTTCTTTTGTATTTATTTTCTTGTTGCACAGTGACAGTTGAGATATAAACAGGAAACACTTTGCCTCTATTTTATTTCTCTCTCACTTTTAAATATTTTTAAAGTGAGGTTGTTTTCCCCAGTGTGAACGGTTTCAGACTTTTCTTTGCAAAATAATTCCCATTGCACTTTACAAACAGATTTCTAAGGCTGAAGTACTGTTCCAGTGCATTTATGCCAAACACCTTTTATGTTAGTTATTATTTCTATATTTGTGAGGAGAAACAAATTGCAGTTGAAAAGTGCTGCGTCCAAATGGGAGTCACTGACCTCGAGGGAGTGCAGATGGTCGGCAATGAAATGACTATTTTCGTAACACTCTAGTTTCCTCTTTCACCGCCAGTTGCGTAGATTTTTTATGTAGCTGCCTCATAATCATAACAGCTAAAATATCTTCATGACCTCTGACCTCTCTCTGTGAAGATATTAAAATAAGTAATATTTAAGCCCTTTTTATATGAGACACCTTTTAGTCTGCTGCTCGTCCAGATCCAGATTTCCTGCCGTGATGTTAATATTTACACGAACCTGACTGAAGATTGAAACACTCTGCTCAATGTTTCCTGTCAAATAAAGCACACAGTGGTGGCCATCACGTGTATTATGGATGATGCTACATGTTGTCCTGCAGGTGGTGCTGTTTACCCACAGGAGGGTTGTGGAGACTCAGCAGATGGCAGATTATTCAAGAGGACGTAAACTCTCTCCAGGTGTGTTTAAGAACAGGTGAGGCCACACAGGAGCATGGCTTAGTTTCACAGGTGATGGAAGAAAGCAGGTTTGTTCATTTTTCATAATGTTTTATTATTGTTTTTATATTAATCACATTTATTTTTGTTTTGAAAAAAACGTTTCTATTATATTACATAAGGGAAAAAAACGTGCATTGTATTATCCAAACATGTCAGACCTGAAATTAATCATGATAAAAAATCTCTTTCTACCTATTTTTTCCTCTGATATGATGCTCAAAGAGACTTTTTTTGTATCTACCTGAAGTTCATCCAGTTGTGGCTTGAAAACAAGATTAATTTTTAATTTGTCGTTTTGTCAACAGATGAAGGTTTCCTCACTTCTCCATCCTGCTCTGATGACAAGTCAGCTTCTCTCCTGATGGGTAGGATTGACATTTCATGGAATTAGTCCAACACAAAACACCCAATTAAAGCAAAACATGCTTATTTTACATTTTATTTTTCAAAGGAATTAAACACATAAAATATAGCATGTTAGTTAAAGATCTTTAGTTTTTCGTCTTTGTGGTAATTATATTCACATTTCTTTATATTTACCATCCAAAATAAGAGTGTTGTTCTTCTCAAGAAAGCAAGTTTGCATATTTCCTAAAATGTCAAAATGTTTCTGTAAGGCCGCACAGTGTCCCCCTCCTCCGACCACTGAGCTGTAGTTTCTCCCACATGTGTGCACACAGACCCAAATAATCGGAATTCCTCTGCTGATAGTATAATCTGCCGCTCTCACCATTACAATACAGCCGCTGTTCTATCTGAGACACACACACACACACCAGCTCACTTTAAGCAGCATCTTCGGCTGGTACAGATCAGATGACACTGCAGTGGAGGGGGGCTCGGTTTGGAGAAACAGAGAAGGATGTATTGAAGCTGGACTGGAAGTAGGGCAGAGTTGTGTTTGCTTGTTCGGTGCATGACCTTGCTGTACCACTGCTGTAACTTAGACCTGCATTCCTGACCCCCTCCCTCCTCCCTCCACCCTCCACCCGTCCGTCCGTCCCGGCCTGTCACACCGCTCCAACCTACCATATCAGATCATGTCACAGCTATGTTGTGTGTCCATTGAATGAAAATAAGCCAGAACAGGTGCTCTTTTGTTTTCCAGCTGCGGGGGCCGTGGTTCCCCCTGGAGCGGTATTTTTGGGTAGATGCGGTAATAAGGGACATTTTGAACGTGTTTATGGTTACTTTAAAAGGAAGAATCCGGCCGTGGAGCACGCTGGCACGGCTACAGCTGCTGGCAGCGGGCCTCGCATTTCTCAGCCCATTTTGTTGTCTCCTTGTGTTTTCCTTTCTCCATAAGATAACATGAGCGCTGGCAAAGTGTACAGACAGATGTTTTCAGGGCAGATGTTGATGGCTGAAAAATATCTAAAATTATCAGCCCTTAAAAGTCAACAAATTCTGATTCTAGATTCAATTTTCCCACATCATCGTGAGTGTGATTTCTCCACTGACGTTCATCATCTGTTTATTCCACAGCTGAACAGAGCAATAAAAGGGAATTTTCAGTGTCGGTGAAACAGATGTAAACACAGATGGACCCACCAGAATCATAAATCACAACCCATCATCACATAATAACTGTTGGAATCCGCTGAACCTCACACACAGATGATGTACGACGATGTAAGAGCATCCCACTGTGGATTCCTCTTCCTTTAAATGGCTGTTGCACAATGTGACTCTTGATGCTAGTTTGTATTAACACCTCCCCTCTGTTGCACCTGTAACCTCCTGCAACCTTTGCTGGAATCCCAATGAGACGGAGTTTGGGGGGGGGGAGGAGAGAGTGTAATAATACAATAGGTGGAGAAGGAGGGGGGGAGAGGGAGGAGGGGTTGAGAGGATAGAGACAGAGCAAATAAAGAAAAAGGAGGCAATGAAAGAAAGAAGGA